>WYDI02023580.1:15779-33265 GCA_009867235.2 Psittacus erithacus | reverse complement strand
TTGTCTGTGACCCTTCATACGCATCTCTGCATAGCAAGAGCGGTTTTTCTGTTACTGGCGCAGGTGTTTTAGAGCTCGTGGTTCCCCACTGCAGACTCCTGCATTGCTCAAAGCCTGCAGCTCTGTGATTCCTCCTTAAAATAGCTCATTCAGTTTTCTGGCTACATCAGGAGAACCTGTGTACAAAGTAATGGCTAATCAAACACTGTGCAAGTATGCAAACCTGACTTGTGACCCAGAGGTAGGTGTTACAAATACTTACCTGTAGTGAGAGCTCTACTAATTGTATTTCTTAATCGCTGTTAAATGCAGTGTGAGAAAATGTGCCTATCTTAAGTAATGATTCCTTGTGTTAAATCTGAAAATAGTGCTTTGTGTTCAGCTAAGCCTTCTTTGTTCAAAGCAATTTAGAGATATAAAGCAGTTTTGCTGCTGCCATGTCCTGTGAGGAGGTGAGTATCAACCAGTATCATTTACTTGTGAGTGGGAAAGGAGGATGCAGAAATATAGGTTTATTTGGAAAAGTGTTCCTGAATTCATGAGGATTTCTGGTTTTGTGGTTCTCAAAAGGCAAAGGAAGAATCTGAAAGCCTCAAACTTGCCCAAAGACCAGCCAGGTTTCAAAGCAGAGGCTTGGCTGCTTTTGGCACAGTGATGACCTTTATGAAGCTCCAAAAATACTTTTCTTTTGACTTGAGTGTGGGGTTGAAGTGGTTTTTGATAACTAGAAATATTTATCAGATGTTCTGTCAGGGTTATTTCAGGTGTTTAAATGTCAGTGTACTGCTGTGCTTAGGTACATCTCAGACAATTCCCCACCGTCCTGTTACCCGAACACTAAAAAAGAAAGGGATTAGGAACTGACTGGTTTTATTTAACACCCAAACTGAGCAAATACATGAATTGAACAGCAGAGTAGGGAAGAGTAATTTGGTGTTAAGACTACTCCTGTTTTAATACCATAAGATAGGTAAGGGTATGCTTACCTATGTCTTACCTTACAGAAGGTAAGCTCTGGCACTTCTGCAGCTTGTATAGAATGGCATAGCTCAGTTGATTTCGGTTTGGTCGTGGTGATTTACACTAGCACCAGATTTGGCCTCTGGATTTAAATATATTCTTTTTTCCTTACTGTTACTTTTGACGTGAGCAGTTTTTCTTTAATGAAACTGAAGCATTTGTGTATCTTTAAAGTATACTTCTGGCATTCAAATTCCATGTCTCTAGGTTTCAGGCATGTGGTAAACAGCCCTGTTTGCCAACTGTATAGTTTAAACACCCGCATAAGACATTAATATAAATCCTTATGTATGTAAACAGGTTGCATAGTACTGTAGTGTAATATTTGATGATCTAATGAGACATCAAGCAGAATGATGTGATTTGTATTAAGCTGCTAAATTTCTGAGCCTGTGAACACAGAATTCAGTGCTTATCACTGTGTTGTTGGTTTTTCTTCCTGTACAGACTTTTAACACAACCAATGTCACTAAATTGTGTCCAGGTGCTCAGTGTACTTTTGCTTTTTATGGAGGAGAAAGCCTGTACCATAAGTACATCTTCATCTTCCAGTTAGCCAATGCCTTTGTCTTTCTCTGGCTGGTGAACTTTGCAATTGCACTGGGTCAGTGTACCCTTGCTGGTGCCTTTGCCTCCTATTACTGGGCCTCTCGAAAACCAGCTGATATTCCACTGTGGCCACTCTTCTCTTCATTCGGACGAGCAATACGGTAAGACTGTGGGGCTGGACATAAGCCCTCTCACATATCCAGCAAGTGCACATTTTACATGTATGGAAGCTAGACTTGGAATATCAAAGGAAAATGATGAGTCAGCGCTGTGTTTTCCTCTCAGTGGGCAGCCACGTCCCACCCAGCCACTCGCTCCCTCCAGACAGTCAAACGGGAGAGAATCAGTAAGGTGAGAGTGTGAGAATGCATGGACTGAGACACAGAGCATTCAGTAGGTAAAGCGGAGCTGTGCGCACAAGCAAAGCACATTGCGGCATCCATTCACCACTTCCCATTGGCAGACGGGTGTTCACCCATCCCCAGGGCAGCACGGCTCCATCACATGTACCAGAGACTTGGAGGACAGGCACCATTATTCCATGTGTTCCCCCCTGCTTCCTTCTTCTTCCTCCAGCTGTTACTGTTGAGCACACCATATGGTGTGGGATATCCCTTTGGTCAGCTGGGGTCAGCTGTCCTGGCTGTGTCATAGAATCATATGGAATCACAGAATCATGGAATGGTTTGGGTTGGAAGGGACCTTAAAGCTCATCCAGTTCCAGCCCCCTGCCATGGGCAGGGACGCCTTCTGCTAGAGCAGGTTGCTCCAAGCTGGCCTTGGGACACTGCCAGGGATGGGACATGGCAGGGGTGAGTTTGGCCCCTCCAAACTCCTCGTGCACACCCGCAGTGTGCTTGCTGGGGTGAGGAGCAGGAAAGGCCTTGATGCTGTGTAAGCACTGCTCAGCAGTGGCTAAAACATCCCTGTGTTATCAATGCTTGTTTTCATCACAAGTCCAAACCATAGCATTGTACAAGCTACGATGAAGAAATCTTAACTCTCTTCCATACAAACCCGATCCAGTCAGGAAAATGTAGTTGTTAGGGGGAGGCTGAATCCTGTAGCCCAACAGCAGCAAGACCGCTGCAGCTCCATGCCCCCAGCTCCAGCCAAGTACAAGGCTGAGCGGGTATTCCCAGTAGGCACACACACCCAAATACATGTATACAACACGTGTATACACAGCTGGCCACACAGACAGACACAGCACTCAAACACCAAAAGCACCGATGGCTTCATCCTGTTCCTGTCTCTTGTGGAACAGGGTAATGGTCCATTAGTATGTGTAATTCCCACTAATGGGCCTTCCTCCAGTTATAATTTTATTTCTGTGTATACACAGACATGCACATACATGTATAACTATAAATATGCACATATGTGCAATATAACAGTCATTTATTTTGTTTTAGATACCATACAGGTTCGCTGGCATTTGGAGCCTTAATTCTTGCAATTGTCCAGCTTATTAGAGTAATACTGGAGTACTTGGATCACAAACTGAAAGGTGAGATTTATGAATCTACCCTAGCTTATCAAGACCTCCTCTGGTAAATTCCCTCCTTCCTCTCCCAAGATGTTTTTTCATCAATGAAAAGAGAGCTTTAGCCGTTGTAGTTGCATGTGAAGCCAGTGAATTTATGCTGATTTACTCAAACTGAGTCTGTGTCCTTGGGAACCTAATGCAAAGTTTGTGTGGGGGATGTGGATCTGCTCTGATTGAAAGCCACTGAGCTAAATTTGGTCGAGAAAGAGAGTCCGTACCTAGAAGAAAAGAAGTGACGTTTCTGCTTTTGTCATAATGTAAGATTTTCTTGCGAATACCTTTCCATGTTCTGAGAAAGGCACTTCAGGAGCATTGTGTATGATGTGCTCTCCTCTTTTCCAGGTACACAGAACTCCTTCACTAGATTTCTACTGTGCTGCCTCAAATGCTGTTTCTGGTGTTTGGAAAAATTCTTAAAATTTATAAACAGAAATGCCTACATCATGGTATGTGCTGTCTCTGCAGGTGGTCTCCCTGTCTGGGGCACTAAAATACCCTAGGCACTCCTAACGGCTCAGCAGCCAGCAGTACTAGAATCTGCTGGAAAAGTAATGGGATTTATAAGAGTTGTCAGGAATGCATGTGGTCCAAACCATGGACAAGATTTTTTGTTTTCCAAGTCTAAACTCAGCTTCTTTTCGTGCCTGTCCTTATCCATCACCCTTACCCTCCCCAAAGTAGGTGGGAGGTGATGGCATAACTCTCCATCTGAGTGAGATGGTTAGCTCCTCATCTGAGTCAGCAACTGAAATCCTGATTTCAACAGGAATATGAGCTCGTTTCATAAGGCATGTTGATGACACTTCTGTGTTTGTATAAGGCATGTGGTATTTGTACTTCCTCCTGGAAGTTAAAAGCACAAATTCTACCAACAGCAGTAGTGCTATTTCTCTAAAATAACCCTTCTTAGCTTCCAGAAGAGAACTTCCAGATTTTCATCTAAATAAACACACACAGATGTCAGCCTAAGATGCTCTGACTGGAAGCAATTTCATTGTTTGAATGGTACAGTCCTGGCTTGTTATCTCAAAAGAGGTGGCTGGAATGGGACATTATAACCCATGTTCATGCAATTGGTGTTAGAAATTAATGCCATCTGAAAGAGGAAGTATTCTTGTTTACAGTTGGTAAGCTGAATGCACTGAGAGCTGTTGTAGTATATCCTACCCTGACAGATGCTATTCCAGGAAGAAGAAAAGGTTTTGTTCCTGAATAACTTTAGCTGCTTTACTTTATGTTGATGTAAATCCACTCTGATACTGGTATTGCTGATTCTTACTAAGTGAGAGCAGTGTCAAGTCCAAGGAGAAGACCTACGAGGGTCAACTCACTTCTGCTCTACAAGTGCCTGTTCTTTCCACTGACAATAAATCTAGTGCAGGTAGCAAGCGATTTGAGAATCCCTCAGCAAGTACCTTATTTGCTCGACTTGGCAAACTCAGTACTGTGTCTACTGCTGCCAGATCACTCGGGTGACACCTCGTCACCAGGTCATTTGAAGGGGAAAATAAATAATACTCTGTCCCAACCTGGTGGGAACATTGAGAGGTAGCAGTGACTGGGGGAAGTGGTTTAAGTTCACCTGAGTTCCAGCGCATGTACCAGAACCGTGCTCTGGAAGATGCTGGCACACAAGGGGCGATCGTCATTATTTGAATTATTTGAAAATTGCATGAATTATTTGAATAGCTGAACAGCTACTGCTTTTTGCAGATTGCCATCTATGGTAAAAACTTCTGCACCTCGGCGAAGGAAGCATTCTTTCTGCTCATGCGGAATGTGGTGAGGTAAGGGGCCACCCCCCAGGACTTGGAATGTCGGGATTTCCTGCTGTCGCGTTCTGAAGACAGACTTCTGTCCTCTCCCATTATTGTAAGGTGCTTCTGTCCTCAGACATGGCCAGCAGGCTCTCCAGCACAGCAACCTGTGCAAAGCTGATGGAATCCAACAGTTTTGTTGTGATTTGCTCTTTCAAATTCACAAGCATCCAGTATAGATTCCTCCAAGGAACCAATGGAGCCCTTGACAGGAGACCTGCAGATATACAGATATACATCATCTGTCATATGTGTGTTTCTTGAGCTTTGGCCCACTCACTGTCTGTAAAAAAGGAAAGCAGAAATACTTAAGTCTTCAGAGTGAACCAGAAAGTTTATGGGGTGTCAGGGAGTGGAAGAAAAGAAGAGAGTACTTTGCTTTCCAAACCACTATCTGTAACATACCCACATCTCCCCTAGTGTTGGGAACTCCCCTGGCCCTTTTCTCTTCTATGAAGACTGCTGCCAAGCTCCCTGTTCTCATCAGTGCTTTTCCTCATCGCTCCTGGCTCTTCCTGTACTACTGTGAGATCAGAAAATAGTAGAAGAATAACTTAGGAGCAGGTCATGTTGACACAATAGCAGACAGCCTGATTGCCAAGCAAGAGACACAATAAAACTGATTAGCTGATTTAAATTAAGTGAAGAACTGGGAGGTGGAGATGAATGGAGAGGGAGGCTGAAATAGGAAAATGAAAATGATGCTTAAGAAAGAAGAGGGAAGAATTGGAGATAGGAGAATGGTGTGCATTCACTCCATTACCCTGCAGTAATAGTGTCACAGTGGTGCCCACACCTGTGCAATAGGGCAGAGAAGCTGCCTTCCTTTGCTTTCCAGACATCACCTCTCTGCTGTTTGTTGTTTTGCTCTTAATCATTAAGAATAGCTAAAAGCCAGGCATGTACTTTTCATTGTTTCAAACTGAGATGTTTTTGTCTTGTGTATTTTGCTAATTTTGAATTCTGACAGGTTAATGATGACTTATTCTCTTTAATATTCCTTAGCGTTCATCTTTCATGGTAGTCAGTGCTATGCATTACCATATCCATAGCCTTCAGGTTAATGATACAAAGCTCATTTTCCATCCCATTATTTATCTGCAGTTTCTGGTAAGACAGGCTTGAAGTATTTCAAGCAGGAACTCCCTGCTGTTGCTTTCAGTGAGGGCTGCAGATTTACTGTCAGTTCTGCTGTCTACCTTAATTCATCCGTTGGTGATTGTCTCTCTGCTTTGAGGCCTCCTGCCTTCAGTGTTGTACCACGATATCTTAAAATAGTGGATTTGGCATGGTATGGGGTCGTGAAATGTGGCCAGATGGGACAAAGTAAGAAGAAGACCTACAAGCATTGCTCTTTTTTTTCGGTATGTATTTTGCCTCTTCTAGGCTGGTTTATCTGTGACCTTAGAAGAAAGGCTGAGAAAAACATAATTTGATGTTTTGTTTTGATTTTTAACCATCAAGAGCAGTGAATGGTCTTCAAGTGCAGAATCAGTATTGCTGTATTAACTCACCAAGAGGCTCAGTGCTGCTTTGCTTCCTAGGATCAGGCTGTGGCAAAGCCCATCTCAGTGTCACATTTCTGCGTGGTTGTATTGTCAGCCCATGAAACCAGCAGAAGACACCTTCTTGGTCATGTTTGTCAATTATCTGTAGATAAACTGTAGATTTACAAGTGTCTGGATGGTGATTGTGTATCATTTGTCCTTTACTGACAGAGTTGCAGTTCTGGACAAAGTTACAGATTTCCTTTTATTCCTGGGGAAAATCCTCGTTGCTGGTGGTGTCGGTAAGCTAATGTTTTTTTTCCAGCATTCTGTGTTCTGGTACCTACAAGCACGCCATGTTCATACGTGCTTAGTTAACAGCTAGAGGTTCTCATGGGTCTTACTATTTGGGAAGCTTTCTGATGTTTGTGGGGCTTGCAGGATTGAACTAAAATGATTCTTTTCTTTTCCCCCCCCGCCCCCTGCCCCGTGTGCTGTTGGCAGCATCTTTTCCATAGCTGGAGGAGGTGGGGCAGGTCTGCAGAAGATGGGCCTGAAGCTCTTCTGTATTCAAACTCATTATAGAATCATAGAATAGTTAGGGTTGGAAAGGACCTTAAGATGATCTAGTTCCAATCCCCCTGCCATGGGAGGGACACCTCACACTAAACCATTATAGCTATAAGCTATAGGAAAAGAGTATTTCTAACAGCCTTATAGGGGTTTCTTAATTGTCAGTAAATATAAAAATACATTATTCATGCTTTTCTGAGACAGAAAAGTGACTATTTTTTAAATGGAACACTCTCAGAAATGGGGTTGACATGTTCCCTCACCGCGTTTGCAATTGTCACAGCTGCTTCAATCATTATTTTACAAATAACCACATTTTGTATTCTGTATACTAAAAAAGAAAAAATACTAACAAAGACTATTTTAATCAAAAATTGAAAATTAGTCCCAAGAGCAGATCTGAGATAGTTTGTCATTACCCTAGCCTGACTTTCAGCTGGGGTGGCAAATTTGATTTGAAACATGTTCTCCAAAATGTAAGCCGTGGAATAGTGAAATTAATTCGTGTCTTTCTCGTCTTCAAGAATAAACTCTTTGGGTGATCTCTGTTACAGGTGCATTGGTCTGTTCTAAACCTCTTGCTGTGCTTATCACTAGCACTGCCATTTCTCCATTTAATCTGAAGTAGTTCAGTATTTCTTCAAGCAATAAAAGTTAAAGCAGCAGATTTTTCCCCAGTCTTTTTTATTTTACAAAAGATCCCCCCATTGGTCCTTGTTATCCCATGTCATCGTCTTGTTTATCATCATGTATTAATTATGCTATTAGATCCAGTACAATGATGAAACAAAATAATTCATTAAAATCTCTCTGGGCCAATGAATATCTTTATGGTAATTGATTCATTTGCATATCTCTTCTGTCAGAATGCAGATCCAGGAGATAATTGGTGTTGAGGAATTTACTGGTTACAAGCTCATATTTAAACCAACCTTGGTTCTGTTGTCTGTTTGTTTTATCTCATCCACTCTAGTCTTAGGAAATTAGAGTCAGTATAGGAATGAGTGATCTTTTCTGCTTCTTGCAGGTGTTCTTGCATTCTTTTTCTTCACACAGAAGATACCAGTCATTGCGCAGGAAGCACCAACATTAAATTACTACTGGGTACCGTTGTTGGTAAGGCAACTACCTACTCTCCTGAACACTGAGAGCAATTCAAGGTGTCCAGACTACTCAGGGAATAGTCTGGTAGTAGCTCCTGTTGTCACCCTCTCAGTGGCATACTGTCCACTGACGTGAAGATTGAGCTGCAAAGGCTGGTGGTGACGCACCAATGTCAGTGTGACGTCTAGTGGAAGGGACTTGCGATGCATCTCCTTCTCCTTTTGTAGCCACACTAGGCTCTGGGACATCTCCTGGATGAGGGTTCTTTAGAATAAACTTGAAGGAGTTCAGAATATCCTTGGCATATATTCTCTTTGGGGGTTGAAATGGCTGCAGTTTGGCAGCTGGAAAGCCAGCAGCTACTGCATGTTAGAATATAGTATCTTGAGCCTGTGATCCCTTTCCACAGAAGTAGTAACCCTTGGCAGAATTACAGAGGTGCCATTAAATCTTCCTAAATTTGCTTAGCAGACTAGGCTTCTGACTTGTGTTACCACTGCCACACTGATGCTAAACTGAATTTGAGGGTTTATTGTGTTGGTTTTTTGTAGACAGTCATTATTGGCTCCTACCTAGTTGCACACGGGTTCTTCAGCGTCTATGCAATGTGTGTCGACACGCTTTTCCTCTGCTTTTGTAAGTACCACAGTTTCTTTCACTAGCACCTGCAAGTGACGGGAAGAGTAGAAAACGACCTTATCCATTCTTTACAGATTCTGGTGACATGCTATCAGATCGTGAAAAGCAAACTGCTTTTCGGACTGGCTCCTTGATGTGCAGAAGTGTTTCAGTGTTCAGTTTTAATTAGTTTAAGTAATGGAAGGTAGCTGTCTGGCTCTTGGGGATACCTGGCTTTTGTTTTTCAGTTGTTCCTTAACTTTCATTAACAGTTTTTTTCTGGGTGCTCTGTAAAGAGCCCTGTACAGCAATGATTTACTCAAACCTTTTGTCAGTAACAAAATTATTCATTGGTATACATGTTTTATAGAATCATAGAAGAGTTAGTTAGGGTATATATGTTTCTTTCAACTTTACAGCCCTGAACAAAATATTATGCTGAAATATCTTCAGATTTGTGTAAAATACCATTTAATGAACTATCTGTCCCTTGGACCCACCAGTGGCAAGCCATCTTGGGCACTCTCAGAGGGACTGCTGCTGTTCAGTGTGTCCAGTCCGAGAATACTGAAGTCACAAAAAAAATCTGTCTCAGATTAGGACATGACTATAAGAAGAGGACGCACTTATTACAAAACACATTCAATTTCCTAGATTTATAGAATTAAAGAAATAAAGATACAATTTTCCTATAATCAAAGTCATTCTGGTAGGTCCAAGTTGAAGTTGCATGGTAGTGATTGCTCTTGCAACTGGTGAATTACTTGATAATGCTAAGGTGATACTGATCCCCTTAGCATTAGTCATAGGCTTGACTATAGTCATAGGCTTAATCTAGCATATGCTAGATTAAGTGGATCACTGAGGCAAGATAAACATGGTAATACTGATCCTCCTTTTACAATAGCATAAAGTCTTTCTTTCCTTTAAACACTCACCTTCTTAACCTTGCTTCCTGAGAAACTAAGGTTAGCAGTGATTCTGAAAATACTGGGTGGCCAAAGAATCACAAGAACAAAATCAGCCAGAAAACTGAAAGTTAATGTCTAGTTGAAAGCTATTTATCTTCAGTTATGGACTTGAGTTCTAAACAAACATAATCACAGGAAGACATAGCACTAATAACACTCCATAAGTAAGTTATTACTGTTATTTAGAGTGAAATGGAAATTGATCAAACTAATTAAATGTAGAAAGTTTGTTGGTGCACCCAAATATTATCAGTTTTCTTTTTAATTAATTCCAAAGCCACAGGGCATATACAGCCTTGGAGATACCTGAAGATTTGCTTCCTCTAACCTCTTTGGCCAGCCCTTATATGTAGTGCTCTCTGTTTGGCCTCAGCAGGGTTGCACTTGCAATGACTGTGCTTCCCTGCACACTGCCTCCAGATTGCTCATCAGTGTGAAATAGTTCACTGGTCTGTGACTACTGCGTGGCACAAACACTGGGCTGAACCCAGTTTAGTCACGGCCTTCCTCCCTTTCCGTGGAGGAAAAAAAGCAGTATGCCTGCCTCATTATTTAAAATTCATATTCTGGTTTGCTTCCCATGCAGTAATTCAGTAATGGGTAGGCAGAGATCATATAGAATATTGTGCACTTGTGGCATCAGGTTTTCAGAAGAACTTTATCTTAGGTAGTGAAAAAGGGTCCAGTTTTAAGAAGTGCTTAGATCCTCAGCTCTCGTTGGGGCAAAATTTCAAGCAAGAAATACCAGGCTTCTGTGGAGGCATGAATGTTTCTGAGAATTCCCACCTATACTGCCAAACCAAAGACCTGGGGAATAAAATGGATATATTGCCGTCATTTGAAAATGGCTAGATGTTTGCATCTCTGCTTTGTGTAAAACTTCTTCTGGTTTGAGCAAATAGAAATTTGATAGTGGCCTTAGTCAACTTAGCAGTACAGCTGAACTGCCTTGCTGAGACTGGTTTTAATATTGGGTCTTCTTCTGCTCTCTCTTTTCTTCAATTCTGGATGTGTGTGTGGTTGAACTGCTGTTTGCTTTTCTGGCTGCTTTTGCTGTGTAAATTCAGGTGAAGACCTGGAAAGAAATGATGGATCTACAGCAAAACCCTACTTCATGTCAGCTAGTCTTCACCGAATTCTAGGGAAGAAGGAGCTAAGCCCTAAGAAGGCAGTGGGATAACATACACTAAACTGCAACATCAAAACAGTGTCACTTTTAAGCAAAACTTGTATAAAGTAGGCAAAAGTAAAAACTGTAAATGATGCTTCTGGTTAATGGGTGATTTTTTTCTTTTGCTTATATCTAAAAAAAATGAGCAACATTGGTAACATTTAACTAGTTTAAGTGCTTAAACTAACAGCTGTGAAAACAGGCCACGTTTTAGTTTATAGAGTGCCTATGAAAAGGAAAATGTAAATTTGAAGCTTTTTTAAGTCTATAATGATGTTTTAATAACTTTTGTAACACAAGTTGCTGCCTTAGATGACAGCAGTTTTGATAACATTTCTTTTTGTAAGTGTATATTTGTAAAAGAAATTCAGGCAGTTTTTTGAAAGCACTAACAAAACCTAATCAGCCATAAAAGATTATTTGAGACTCTTTAGTTACCTAGGCGATGGTACTAAATTTGTAAATATGGTGCTATGATTGTATTTTTTTGTATGAGCTGGTTCACAGCTATTTAAACTGTGATTATACATGCATTAATGATTCCCTCCACTGAAAAACATAGTGATATTTTAATCACATCCACATCCGCGTCTTTTATGAAATGATGGTACCCTGCAGGTCCCGAGGAAGGCGGTCAGAGGAGACTATACCTGGTCCTGCTTAAAGTGAGGTTTTCTGGGAGTTGTGCTTGAAAGATGATATATACTCAAGAGAAGGTCCCACTGCACTCAATTTGTGGTCTCACAAAAGAAGTTTCATCTGGTACAAGATGGTGAATGTATCATTTTTAGCTGATGTGTGAGAGATGCACTTCATATCCCCCTGTCTCTGATTGTGTTCTCTGTTATGAGGAACTGAGTTGCACTGAAAGGAAAACAAAATGCAGCCTTTTTTAACTTGGAAGAAAGCCTTGGCTGCAGTTGTGCAAGGAGTTCTATTGCCACTGCCTAGCTCAGAAGGGCTCCTTAACAAGACATTGCAGTGACCATGTGTGTCCTGAGGGCTAGGCCTGCTCCTTCAGCCAGTCTCTCAGGTGCTCACACAGAAATGTAACACATTGAACTTGATTCTTCTCATGATGCAGCATGAATTATTTAGATACTGAAACATGCTCCAAAAGATTTAGTTTGCTTTTTGATTATTAAATTTGCCTGGTCATTAGAACAAAATCCATTGGTAGAAAGCGCATTAATATTCTGTTCTATTTAATGACCCTCCCATTAGTAGAAGTGTCACGGGGGTTAGTAGCAGCTCTGCTCATGGAAGAAGTCTTACACTGGAGTGCTTCTCAAGTCCTTAACTGCCATGAGCTGCGCTGAAAAGGTTTTAATTTATTGGTCTCATGGGTGCCCAAGGACCCAGCCACACTGATCCTGACCCTAGTTTTCATGGATTCCACCGTAGTGGGTAAGATATTCCATTACTGTCTGCTTGCAGCAGTGGCATGTGCCATGCCTCTGCCAGACCTCTTACAGGAGTTCAGCACTTGACATACTTTCCTAGCTCTAGGAGTCAGTTGGTGTCACAAAGGGAAAGGCAAATTCTTTTCCATATGATTTGAATGCAAATTTCTGGGGAAACTTTCCTGACAATCCACATCCCAAAGTGATTTTGCTCTCTAACAGTTCATGCCTCCAGTTTGTGATAACTGTGAGCACTACAGAGGTAGAAATACTGTCCCTGATGTGGCTGGTCTGGGGTCCTGCTGATGCATGGTGGGTACCACCCCTGTGCCGCTGGCACTGGTACGGCAGTGTCTCAAAACCTGGCGTGCTGATGTGGAAGCACAGGGTACTCGCATGCATTCCCTGTGATTGGGCTGGCGCTGCAGCACTTTCCCTGGAGCAGAAATGAGGGGTCTGGTTTAGGACTCAAGTAATGTAAAGGCGTACAGTTTCAAATGGAACCGCTGGTTGTGGGCACCTTCAGATTTTGAGAACCCCTCTTAGATAACCTAGAGTAAACCTGACTTTTAGAAAGGGCTGAGGAACCTGCCTTCAGAAAAACACAGACTTCCAACTATGAAGTTTTGCATCATCATCATCATCATTCCTTTCTCCTTATGTGCATGGCGTTGAATATCCAGCCCTACCCCCCATCATTCTAATCTCTTCTGAGAATGCAGTCAGTAGCTTTCCGGGGTCTGTGTCACCATTCTGTGATTGAAGGAGCGGCTGGTCTGATCACAGCCCGTCTACTAAACCTTTATTTTGAATTTTATTTTTTCAATAGCACTGTGTGGCTAGTTTGCATTAAGGAATCTATATTTCTATTGGACTTGAGTGTCTTACTGGGAGCTCAGGCGAAAAAGTTTTGTTTCTGAACACAGTGTGGTTTTTTATCATATGAATGTAACCATAGAGTTTATTAGGAATAAACCATAGTAGACATAGTAGACAGTCATTTGACTAGAAGACTTTTGTAACAAGCCTATGCATTTACTAAAGGAATTTCTAAAAGTGAAAGTTTTAAATTGTATTGTTATTTATATACAGCAAATATATATATGTATGAATTTGCTTCACTCACTATTTTGTGAAATTATCTAGAATGTGATCATCATTTCTGAGAAAACTTAAAAGCCATTTTCTTAACAATATAATTATGAGAACTGTGACAATACAAAGCAATACCATGTAGATTTTGTAATCACTAGATTCAATAAATAAATCAGAATGGTTTAATACTAAGATTGGCTTTAAAAAGTAAGTAGCTATTAATGAATTAAGTAGAAATTAATGCAAGTAATTACTTGGGAAAGAATGACGTAAAATATTTTACGACTAACTTATTATAATGGTTCCTAGCTCATCCTGTGTGCCAGAGTCTGCAGCCTTGCACCATGGAGGAGGTCCTAGTGGTGACATTTATGGATCTGGACATGTCCTCTGTTGCTTTATTTAGTGTAAAATTGAAAATACCATCCCTCACTTCAGAGAGTGGAATCTGTAGTAGCTGTGTCTGCAACACAGTGAATTATGTCCTGTGTGCTTTGCTCTGAGGCCATGGGAGTTGGTGACAGTGTGCCCACCCATCCCATGAGGCACAGCCCCGTGGCAGATGTGGCACACGCTGGTAGGCATCTGGTGCTGACAGTGCAGGAGAGGAGGTGATGTTGGGACCGAACACGTGGCAGAAGCCCATTGTGCTGCTGCTGGCAAAGGGCTTGGCAGGTCCTGGTCCTTCCTGGCCCTGGGAGAAGCTTTGGGAAGGCAGAAAGCCCCATTTATGGACCCCACGAGCAAGCAGAACATAGAAACCAAGAGGCAGTAGAAAGCACCTGCTATCACATTCCCGCAGCCATGTTTGGTTTAGTTCTGGTTGGGTTCATCATGCCTCCCTAGGATGTATTAATGGATGGCTTTCATTTACACATTTTGTACCAAAGGTTTAATGTCAAGCCTTCAAATTTTGTAAAAAAGAGGAAAAAACAAAAAAAAAGTAACCCCAGAAACAAAACAAAGAAATGAGAAAGATGGCGTCACTTCTTATGCTGAGTGTTTTTTAACTAGTATGCAGCAGCAGATTCTTGGGTGTCTCAAGGATGCTGAATGGTCTCTTGGACACTGCTGTTTAGAAGGATGACATATTGTACTGTTGCATGTTCTGCTGTAGAACAGGAAAAAGATTTTGGCAGGTGCAGTGTCAAGCTGATTCTGGACAGTCAGTAAGCGTTCTGCAAGCGGTTGTCAGAGGAGTGATGGGGAAGAACAGCCTGGCTCTCCTGGGTGACATGTAATGTCTGTCTCCTTTGGGCCTCTTGCTCAGCCTGGACAGCTGTGTTGTCTCAAAGTGCCTTACAGGCTGTCACTTTACCTGGCTTCTATTCTGAACTTTATTCGCACCATGTAGACTACAGAACAGGAAAGGATTGGTAAGGAAAGGTGTGCTCTCCTTATTTCCAATTAACTGATACACAGTGAACTGTGGGAGAGTTGTTGGTTGTGTCTGGCTGCGGGATGCAGCTCCCGCAGTGTGGTGAAGACGTGGACTGTGTGGTCCGGGAGGAAACCTGTCATGGCCATAGTCAAATAATCCAATAAAACCAATGCAAGATGTTTTGTTTTCAGTAGTATGGTCGTTTATAGCTTTAATTTATGGCATGGTGAACTCCTGAGCTGGGAACGCCGGTTCTGCTTTGGGTTCCAGCACCCATACCATTTTACCTGTTGCTGCTGGGAGAGCTGGGCTCAAGTACTGAGAGCAGGAGGGGGGAAGCTGGTGCGTCTGGCACATCTGTTTGCCATATGCATAAAGCCCATCCTCCACGTTGAGACTGACCATTTTCTATTCTAGAAATGTTTATAAATTATGCTAAATTTTTAAACTTTTGATACAGGTGATGATTTTGAGGTGATGTTAATTTGTACTGTGCTGTGATCCAATTGGAAAGAGAACTGTTTATTCATGTTCCAGTAACACTGGTGCTACTGATACTGTCTGTTACTCTGCTGCAGAGCATCCACATGTATTTGTCCCAAACACGGGCTTGTAAAATCACGGAAAAGGCTGTTTAAGAAGCGGGATGGAGGTCACTGTCTCGTTGATGTGATTGTTAAATTGTTACCTTGACAAAACCAAATTGACACGAGCATGACAGAGCTCTAAACGCTGCTGCTTCTGCTGTGGAGAAACGGGCCTGCGCTGCTGCAGTACCTTTGCTAACAGGAGTGTGTCCCTTTGTTGTTCACTGTTTTCAGCTCTTGGGGATTGTTCTAATAAAGGTTTGGATACAAACACGTGGCCCTCTGTGCTGCGGGGAGCTGCGGGGGGCTGGGGGCGGGCGCTGCCGGGGACCGGGCCGGAGGCGGAGGGTCCAGGGCGGGCGGGCGCGGGTCAGGTCGGTAGAGCCGGGCCGTGCCGCGCAGTTCGGTGCCGCTGCCCGTGCCCGCAGTGGAGGCCCCGCTCTGCGGGTGTGGGGACGGGGCTGAGCGCGGCGCAGCGGGAGGACCCTCACCGTTCCGCGCCAGAGGGCTGGGTCGTTTCGGGTCTGCCTCGCTCTGTTTGAACCGCGCAACAGTAAAACATGGCGGGGCGGGGGCAGGGGGAGGGCGTGAGCCTGTTTTGAGGTCTCCTCATGCCGGCAAGGGGTATTTTGAATCAGCCGCATTCATAGAATCCCAGCCTGGTTTGTGTTGGAAGGGACCTTAAAGCTCCTCCAGCTCCAGCCCCTGCCACGGGCAGGGACACCTTCCACTAGAGCAGCTTGCTCCAAGCCCCTGTGTCCAACCTGGCCGTGGAAATCAATTTTTGAGTTTAGGAGACTCACTCCTTTTCCCTCTTGTGGTCATGTGAGCTCAACAGAACCGCTGTTGAACACCACGGGCTGACTTCACGTGCTTCTCTTGCAGAGGAAATGCCACTGATGTTGTTGCAATCACAGATGGAGCTGTAGCAGGCTGGAGGCCATAATAAGTAGGGAAATAGGGCAGGAGCTGCCTGCAGCATTGGGTCTGGCAGATGGGGAAAAACCACACCAAACCAACAACCCCCAGAACCCCACAAACAAACAACAACCACCACCCAAACCCAGTGCAAAAACTTCTCAGCACTGAGAATGGATCTCAGCGGAGGAGCGGGAAGATCCATCTCTGTAAAGGCAGCACCAGAGCAGTTATTTGGAGGCAAGACAAAGGGAGTATTTGGGCTGGAGGTCAACAGCTAAGGCATGCAGTGTAAGCTGTTCCATGTGTGGGAGCCCTGCCTGAGGATGCTCCTGGCATCCAGCAGTGGCTGCAGTGAAACCTGCAGGTCACGTTCTTGTCCCAGCACAGTGAGGCTGATGCTGCCACTGTCCACTGGGCAAAGTGGCTCAGCCTGGAGGGTTTAGATGTGGGCAAGGTTGGTCCAAACTGAACACTGGAAGGTGAACAGTAAATGGAATCTTCAGAGCGATACTGGCCTGGTTTTGCAGTGAGGCTGATTAAGGCCATGCCACCAGGAAGAGGTAGAAGTCTGGCAGAGAACAGTTGCTTGGAAGAGCTAAACAGCGCTGCAGTTCTACAGCACATTTCGTGAAAGCACTTTTTTCTTCCTTTTTTTTCACATTTGATCAGGCGTAGATTTGGCAGACGCCGCCTGCATGCTTTTGCTCTGTGGAGCACCACTGGAAAGCTCAGTCCTGACTATGGCAATAAACAACAGTAACAGTAAAGCACTGCCCATGTTAAAGCACAGTATCAGGGGTTGAATTCAGGGGATGATGTGTAGCCCTTCCAAATCTCTCATTATGTACACAGACACTGGAAGATACATTTGTAATACAGAAATTATTGTAAGGGGATTTTGGAGCATAGAGAACCTTTCCTATGTGTCTCATATGTACATAGTTGTTTTAATTAAATGTGGATTATTTTTTTAAGCTACATCAGTATCTGCTCTTAACACACATGGCCTGTTGGAACTGACTGCTGCTATTCATTATATTATTCTTCAGAACGTCAGGCTTACTAGCAAAATTCCTTTCTTTTCTCCTTTCAAATGTGTTTTCAGACTGATGTGTTTTATATCTCACATGGTTGTCCTGCCATTCTTTGTCAGTGACATAGAGAGTGGGATTGAGTGCGCCCTCAGCAAGTTTGCCAATGACACCAAGCTGTGTGGTTCGGTTGATGGGCTGGAGGGAAG
>WYDI02023580.1:0-15679 GCA_009867235.2 Psittacus erithacus | reverse complement strand
GGGTTGCCCAGGGAAGTTGTGAATGCTCCATCCCTGGCGGTGTTCAAGGCCAGGTTGGACAGAGCCTTGGGTGGCATTGTTTAGTGTGAGGTGTCCCTGCCCATGGCAGGGGGTTGGAAATGGATTATCTTAAGGTCCTTTTCAACCCTAACTATTCTATGGTTCTGTTAGTCTATTACTTTTAAATCTAACGCTTGGCTGCATGCCATAGAACCTTTAATCCAGCCACAGATGAGTTCTGCAGAGAAGAGGACACCTTGCATCCCAGATGGTGCTGCAGTGATGCTGGGACAGTGCAGTGGTGCAGCCTGTCTGAAGAAGGAACTGATGAGGTAACTGACCTGCGCTGGTGAAACAGACCCTGGCCGTAAATACAGGATGAAGATGTTTCTGCTTGTGTGTGCAGGGTTTGATGTGTACTGCTGGCTGTGTCCTTGCTGCTTTACTTTGCAGATGAACGTGGCTGGCGGTGCATTTTCTCCTGGGACCTGGCATGCTGCTCTGCAGATCCGCACATCTGCAGATGGCTTGGGGAGGGAAAGGAAGGGATTGTTTTATACAGAGCTTCAGAATGTAGTTTCTGGTTGCCATCACTTTCAACACATCTGACCAACTCAATTTCCTGTCTTGAATCAACTTTCATTTCATTAAGTCCCAAGTTTTCATTTCTGTTGGTTGTATGGGTGAGATATTTTCATTTTGGAGTCTGAAAGAGCCCAAGTTTGGAAAGGAATCAGTGTAGCCTCAGGAGAGGGCTGCGTGCTCCCGTGCTGAATCTGCTCCAAATGATCACCTCAGAAGTGGGGTTTGTAGTTTGGGTTTCTTTCTTTCTTTTTTTTTTTTTTTTTTTTAGTTTATGTGGTTCCGGTTCCTTACAGCGCTACAAAGTACTTGAAGAGCATCATCACATTGGTGTGATTAACTCACGATCACAGTCTAACAGTCAGCTGCAGTGGTTTGGGCTCACTGGAACTTTAACAAGTCAACGTTATATGTTTGAGTTTAATATTTAATGGCTTTTGAGTCCAGTGGTGGCCACTCTTCCTGAACTGATGCCATGACCAGAAACATGTAACTCAACGTGAAGAAATTTTAACGCCCTCGCCCACTGCCAAGATGCCTGTACAAATTCCTGCAGAGACGCTGAAGATCAGGATGTGCATTGAAAGGTAACACTTCTCTGAATTAAATTGTGCAAAACATACATATGCATATTTTTTGTGTGTTTTAAAATCATATTTTGAGTAGGTGCCTGTATCCATGTTACAGGAATGACAGTATTTCTGCTGATTGTTTCTGAAAGTAGTAAAAAGGTGGTTGGCGGTTGTTCCCACATTCAATAAATTACAGTTTACATCCTATTTAGATGATACTTTTACAGTTAGCTTTCTCAGATAACCTGCTACATCACATAAAAACCCAAGCATTCCCCTGTGTGATTTTATCAATGGAGTATCTGTCTTTCAAATGCAATACCTTATTTTTAAAACAAGGGGATGTGTAACTTTTATATACTGGTGCCCTGTTGCTTGTTCTAAGTTCCCCATGTTTCGGCAATGAACTTTACTTGTAGGAGGTTTGGAGCAGGAGACAGCTTTCTCCCGCGAGGTCAGCTTGGGTAGCACTGTGGTGCAGTTTGTGATGGCCGCTGTTGTAGGATGTCCCCGGTGGGGGGGCGGTCCTGGTGGGATGTGGGAGGGCTTTAAAAGACGAACAATCACGAACGGAAAGCCCACAAGCCGGGAATGTTGGAAAGAGCTGACGCGGAGCCGTGTGTGTGCCCAGCAGGGAAAGGCTTTCTGTGAGCTGGGTGGGGAGAGTTGTGCGAGGAGAGAAATGTGCGGTTTTCAGGCAGAGCAGGAAGGCGCGAGGTCTTTTCCCAGGGTTTCTGTTCATTTGCTGCTTGTTTGTTTGTGTGGGGAAAAGAGAAATTAGCGAGAGAAGAGCAAAGATGAGCCCTGGAAGGGAGACAAATGCTGGATGGAGTGTCGAACACTTGACTGCGGTGAGGCCACCGGTGCTGCTGCCCCTGGTGATGATCAGATGCTGTAGAGCTCATGGGTCTCACATCACACTTCAAAGAGTCAAACTGTTTCAACCAAGAGTCAGTTCCTACTGCATTGCTCTTTTTTTTAACCTAAGGGCTGCACAGCTGTGGGGCACAGATGAAGTGAGCATGCTTTAAAGCACATGAGCATGCAGTGTTTAAAGTGAATTTTGTGGGATTTGTAGGGGAGGCCTTTTTCTTGCAGAAGTAGTATTGTTTCCTTACTAGTTTTGTTCTGTTTTGAGCCACTTTATCAAGGTTGCTCTCTACAGATTTGGTTTTTCACTGCTTGCTTTGCTTAGTTCAAGCCTTTCAAACTGATAGAGCAGAACACTTGCTGACCAGGACACTTGCAGAGGAAGCCCAGGGGGTGTGACTGGTCTATAGACAGTGGCAAACATAGCTTAGAGAGTATTATTTTTCCCCCCTAGCCCTGATCCTCCTCCTGAAGTAAGCTGCAATTCTGTCATGCTGAAAGTACCTCTCATATCAGTAGACTGACTGTGGGTGTCCTCATCAGATTGATCTAGAGTTTCTATTGAGAAGGGAGGGAGAGACAGGCTGGGTGAAGGTACCATGACGTTCCAGCAGCCTGGTGAGAGAAAAGATGCTAAAGCTGAGACGACTTATGTTGTGTCACCTCACTTGATGACAGGGAGAGAGCAGGTCAGGCATCAGCACTGATCCTAAAATGACTGTTGTATCTTTCATCTTGGGGGAGTATATTTGGAAAACAGAGGGTACACTGCACAGACTTATATTGCTAGCAAGAAACCTAACTGCCAGACACTTTATCCCTCAAATCCAGGATGTTCTGAATAGAAGAAGAACGGATTTTTTTTCTAGAGCCAGTTTACACTTGAAACCTCCTGACCTTACCACTCCTCAAAAGCTGTATGGCTGGGCTGGACTCCCAGGCACGTTAACAAATATGTGGTCTCCTTGATGCACCTCTGGGCAAGAGAACGTATTGTGCTTCCAGATGATGTCCTTACATGCCGAGCTCTATTTGTAAAATGCTTAGAAACTATATGGACGTTATTGGAGCAGCTTAGAACAAAGAATTAAGCCCTTGAGCTTCTAAGTATGAGTTCAGAAAGAGAGTTGCTGCCTTTGTTGTGAACACTCTGGTGTTTTGGATGCCTGTGGTTTTGTAACAATGCCCTTAAAAAGCATGAGAGAATTAAGCAGTCTCAGAAGGTATAACCAGCATTTCTCTCAAACAGCGAAGGTGTCACCTACCTTCTTAATCTCCCCGCTGAACTATCAAAATACCAGCTTAGAAAAAACACATCCAGGTAAAGGTGGCTGCATCGGCATCCTGACTGGGCTAAGAAACAACAGAGCAGTGTGAAACCACCTGTGTATCCATCAACAGAATGGTGCTCTGTTTACCTTACACTTTCTTCTGCCTGTGTAGGAGAAGATGAAAACCTTCTTCTTAGATAGGCTATGGAACAACAATACTCAATAACATCTTCATGCAGGAAAGTTTGGATTTGTAGCTCTGAAAAAGCTGGGATTTGTATGTTCTGTGATCACCTCATAGGCTAGCTTGCCATAATAACTTTCTGTCAGTAAGAAGGCTGAATGCTGCAGCAGAGCAGCGCAATACAAAGTCAGCTTCTTTTTAGCATTGCTAATGGTCTGTCATGTGCTGGCAGAGCAGTAAGCACCCCACTGCCGCTGGCTGGTGGCAGTACAGCTCATTGGGAATTGCTGTCAGCTGGAGAAGTCTCCTGTGTGACTGCAGCAGCCGTGGTGCTTCAGCTTAGTGCATGAGAGCAAATTCTTGGTAGTCCAGAAGCAAGGTATTGAGGCAGCTTTGTCATAAAAAGCAAATATAGTAAAAACAAGTGTTACATGTAGACAAAGCTATTGAAAAAGCCAAAGGAACTGCAGAAGAAGCTTTCTGCAAAAGATCGGTCCAGAGGCTAAATGGTTTCAGTCTACGTTGCTGCTGGCATCCATCCACATCGAGAGTCACCAGTGCTGGATTGTCATTACAGCACAACTGTATTGGGTTGCATCAAAAGGCTTCTGCACCTAGAAATATCAAGCAGATTGTACATTCTAGGTCAGAGCAGTTTCCTCTGCTGCTAGTTGGTTAGAGGACATACTGATAAACCAGCTCAGTTGCCCTGCTTGCCTTAGAAGGATCTCTGTTTGAGTCAAAACGATCATCCAGAAACTGAGAGCAAAGCACCGTATCACTTTCTACACCTAAAAATAAGCAAGGATATATGTATTTCAGCTGGATCCTATTGAATACTTACTTTGCTCTTCTCAGAAAGGAGCTGCAGAAGGGGAACTTGAAGGAGAGAATGCCATGGAGGAGGATGCACTTGTACCAGGTAAGTTTGGTGTACCTACCCAGGGAAGATGTTACACATGGAAAAAGCTCCACTGCTAAGATGTTAATTTTATTTTATGTTTCAATTCCTTGACATCCATTTCATAAAAGAGGATATTTAAAACTATTTGATTCTGGGAGTTTATGTTTGCCTAAATCAAGATCAAGGATGGAATATAAAACCACCAGCCCTAAAGAGAATGAGAAAGACCAAGTGTTGACAATGAGACAGGTGTAGATAATGATGGATGCCAGGGTGGAGAACAAATGCAGATCAAAATTAAGGTTTTTTTTCTTTTGGAGACTGCTCATGATGTGTAATTTCTTTAAAATAGAATGCAAAAAGCATTTGGTAGGGGGTTATTTTAGCATGTATGGAAGAGCTAAGAATGACTCAGTAAGTCTTTTCTTTGAACTTCAGTTTATAGAGTAAACTCCCACTGGAGAGAAAACCAACTCTCAAACATTTGTGTTGCAGTTATTACTTTTTTATTATTATTATTAATTATTTTATTTTTATTTGATTACTATTACCAGACTTACTGGGAAAAAAATCTGTAAATAATATTAAAGCAATAGTCTTGTAAGAAATGTGGACCTCCAGAGTTTGGGATTGTGTTGTTCTAAGTGACACAACCCCAAACACACCCACTTTTCCAGATTTAGGTGGTTGATGAAAGCGCACAGTAAGTACCTGCAGAATTCCCGTTCCTTTTAACCACCAGGAACAGAGAGGCTGCATGAATGGACCTGGCTCCAAACACGTCTGGGACTCAGCGTTTCTTTCCAGGGTGAGCGTTAGTTACAGCCTTACCTATAACAGAAAAGGCATCCTCTTACACCCTAAAGGAAAATCTATTCTGCTCAAAACCAGGACAGCTACATAGGACAACAGGATGTCACTCTCTGAAATGGATGTTGGAATTGCATTCCATTATTGTGCATTAAAGCCAGGTTAAAGTACTGCAGTAAGTACCCACTACAGTACCTTGTTCTCTCATGTTCTACCCAAGAGCATATGAAAGAGAGTTATCAGATTGGTATGTTTTCATTTTAAAAAGAAACAGGAGAGTTGAAGTGTGCAAACATACACTCCAGTGTAAATCAATTGATAAACAACTTAGCGGCAGCCTGTGCTTTGTTACTGATCTTGTACTATCTTTTTCTGTCCCTAGATGTGGAGACTCAGCCGCACAGAACTGAACTGGGTTTTCTGGAATGAGCTCAACCAATTCAGGATTTTTCTGCGCTTCAATTTTTGTTTCATTTTTTGAGAACTCGTGCTTGTCATGCTGGTAGTGACTCGTTTGACAAGTCTGAGGGCTTAGCTTTCAATTGCAGAATGAGTAGGAGTTCAGAGTCAACTGCCAACAACAGCGATACACAGAATTCAAGTGGCAGAAGTTAAATATTTGGACTTGCAAATGTTTCTCTGCTGCAGGTGCACACACTTTTCTCAGGAGCTGTCTAGGGAGTATGTGTGGAGGAGCTGCATATTTGGAGTTTAACTGTGTGTTACTGTAATGATGTAAGCTACTGTGAAATCAGCGGTACAGAATCCAGAGAACCCATAGCCAGGACTGGCTATGGGCACTTCTGTACAGGGCCAGCAGAGTGGTGGCCTCCAGCGACCTTCTAACTTGGTATTCATGTCACTAGCAGAGAATGGGGCTGACCACCTCAGTGATTCCAGCAGGTCACAGGTGGCTGGACAAAAAGCGGGAGGCAGAAGGCTTGCGACTTCCACTTTAATAATACGTACGTCCACCATAAACCAGCTGCCGTTCTGAACTAAGAAGAGAATCAAGTTTATCTGTCAGAGGGAGAGAAGCTAGTGCTGATCTGTTACTCAGAGTCAGAATTGTAGACAGGGAATACCGCAAGTCCAGACTAGACCCTCGCCTGTGTCAGTTTTGACCAAAAAAGCCCAGACAAACAGAAAAAGATATCCCTGGCCAGGTCCAATCTGATTGTCTCCTCGGAGAACTGAAGCAGGCAACAAGCTCCCCGCATCATTAACTCTTATTTCTGAGGGACACCAGGATAGATGCTGTAGGAATAGATTGTTTCTTCACTTTGCAAACTGATGTACTAACAGCTTCTAGTAATAAACATTCTTTAGAGATTCTGTGGAGCATGCACTAGGCAGGATACTTCTCATCCCTGTTTATCCCTCCTCCTCCAGCAGGTTGAATATAATACATTTTAAGTTTTGTTTTACAGTGCAGTTACTTGTTCCAACACATTACATGAGCCAGCCTCAACTTGCATTGGTTAGGTCAGGGAAGGAAGGGAAGAGGAGTGGAAGTTGATAGCCAGCCTTCTTACAGGACTTCTGAGATACAACTGTAACTTTTATAGTGATATTTCTTCCTTTGTTAACCTCTTGATGCAAAATATGTTTTGGATCTTTGGTTCCATTTTGGATTTCTTAAGATATATAGCATTGGAACTATTAGCAAGTGTCATTCGATCATCCTATAATGTAGGCTAAGTTCTTTGGCATCAAAGCAAATATTACAAAGTTCTCTGCAAAAGCATCTGCAGAGCACTAGGCAGAGCTCCCTATCTTTCTCTGTTCAAGATCCCTTAAGCAAGATGTGAAGAGGAATTATTTCATACACTAATTTCATACATCACTTCAACTTGAAATTGAACCTGTGCAGTCTAAAAGGCACTGACTGAGCATACTACATATTCCTGCTGGAGCTATAGCAACATTCTCTGGCTGTAAAGAGAGCCCACTCATTTCCTTAGCACTGCAGTATCCAAGTTAGGCTTTAAACAGCTACAACCAGACCAGATCCTCCGATGGAGCTTCCTGTTTTCTACTCTACACTTACAAATAGCTGCTCAGTCTTTCATAGTATGAATTCTCCTGCTTCCTATTTTCATAGGGAAATGGGAAAATTGCTCCCTATTTGCCTTAATGCTGCACTGAACAGAAGAGGGTTTCATAAACAAGACCAGACTTACTTTGTTTCAGGCAACTTAAAGCTGCTTAGTCCCTCAGAGTGGATAATCACTTTTCTTTAAAAGGGACTTGACACAAGGCAGGTTGCATTTTAAATTACCAAGTTATGTTCGGATCTAAATTAGCATTAGTTAGCATTTAAGTGGTAAAACTTCAGCAGAAAGGTTGTCCTACTTGTATAACTGACCAAACAAATGAACAAAAACCAGTCTGTCTACTGATACACATGCAGTTTTGTATCATGCAGCTGCATGGAGCTAGCTTAGGTACTGAAAACAACATACTAGGTCCAGCATCCCACACAGAGTATTGCACTAAGAAGTTACGTACATTAGAATAAAATGCAAAGACAGTCAAGTTCCACAACACCCTGTCTGTGGTGTTCTGTGAAACAACTGCGGCAGGATAATAGCCTAAACAAACCACTGTGTCAGTGCAAATAGACTGCTTTTGCTAACTCAGATTAGCTCAGACATCTGTGAGCAGCACTTGAAACAGTGCCAACATTTAAGTTATGGAACTTGAATAATTCCCAGCTTGAAGTTATGCTCTCAAAAGCCATTATCTTTCCGTGGTGGCAGGGAGACTACTACCTTTTCCACATTGAAATGGTTTCACCAGAACAGTTGAGAAGTTTCACAGAATAGAGACACTAACTCATAGCTCAGAGAGCAAAATAGGACGTGGACACACACACCTTCAAAGTACAATTTCCTCCCCATGCAAGTAAAGTTTAGGTGTGTGTATGTGATCTACCAGTCTTTAATCCTTGAAGGAAGCTAGTCTGTGAAGACAAAAAACAGTGGAATTGCCAGTATGCACTAGCCTTTATCCATCAAATCAGTGTATCAAAGCATGCTTTGCAATTGAGTCTTAGCACATTAACATTTAAAACACAGTAGACTTTCATGCACTTGACTGAATTCCAGTCTCTGTTCATATGCAGTTTGACACAGGTCAGTTCAAATACTGAATTAGAATTTACTTTACAAATGCAGACTCTAAGTATTGCATATTACATACACAGGAGAAAACCACTGAAGAAAGCAGAAGATGAAGTAGGAAAAATTCAAACTGTTGAAGCAGAGGTGAATTCAGATTCCCCACTTGTTGACTTGAATCATAGTTAAGTGTCCTTTCTACATCTATCCTATACATCCATCATTTCCCTCATCCTGCAGCTACACACCTGCAGGAGCAGCACTGGTTTCTGTATACTTTAAAGATATGTCTGGGGGTGTCTCAAGACCCATCTCAGCCCATTTAAAGAAAAGAAAAAGGATTTTTTAAAGTCCACTGGGACAGATATGAACACTCCTGAAAATCCGGTGTAGTGCACCTAAAGCGTACCAGGAACCTTCTCTTTAAATGAAAGATTAGAGTTCAGCACTTAGAGAGGACCCCAGTGAAGCCATGGACACACAGCACCACTCTTGCTTGGCATGCTACAGCAGAAACTTTATTCAGTTCATTTGGAAAATATTTGCAACCAAAATTTATTTTTGTAAACTCACAGAAATAAGCTTTAACATAGAGGCTGTTACAACTCAAATACAGGTAATACTTTCAGCAATAACTTACAGATACAAACTAATGATAAACTACAATTTCACAGAGAATTGTAAACATTTTGCACAATTGTCAGTCCTTTCTTTTAGGCAAAGTGCTCTTTTGATGGCAAATAAATTAACACACACATAACTAGAGTGAACTACTTCCAGACAATACAAAAAGGTGTTGAATAAGGCTTGTAAACAATGTAATAGTTATTTATGCAGAATCCATAAAAGTGTCTTGCAGGCTAAATATACTTGCATACCTGGGCAGCAAAACTGATCTTGAAAATGCTTTAGATGTTAAATAAAAAGTTAACATTAATATCTTTCCAATGGTACTTTTAATACGCAATAAATGACTTAGGGTTACACCCATAATAGTTTATATCCCTGACAGAAAGGAGTTAGGTGTGACTTAGTGGCAGTTGTGTCATTGAGTGGGGTAGTAGAGGCTGGAGTCCAAGAGCTGTCGGAGAATGAGCTGCAAAACCAGAAATATTTACTGGTCAGCTTCAGGGGAGGTACAAAAAGATCATGAGCAAGTAATTCCCATTGGGCAGAAACAGTCCTCTGGTCCCAAGCACTGCAGTGTGCTCTCTCTGTCCCAGCCCAGCATCCACACACAGCCCACCTTAACACCCCTGCTCTGGAGGGAAATAAGCTCAGGTGACACATGCAGCTCAGAGCCCAGTTGTTCCTAAACCTTCACAGTCCCTCCTAATCACAAATATGAGCCAAAGCTGTTGACTTGCTGAGTCATAAAGACAAGCAACAACTGAAACATACTTTTGCCCTATGGGCTCCCTCCTCCCCATGTGTCACTGTGAGGGAAGCCAAGGTTTTTGGTGTAGTTGCTGGATTGAGTGTACCTACCTGGGGGTAAGAGCCAGGGAGTGGGTGGTCTTAAAATTACCTATTATTAGAAACCTGGCACAGATGCTTAACAAAAGTGTTTGGTTTCTTATGACTAATGTTCATAGGCTGGAGGAAGCACAAGAAATGGTCTTCACACTCAGATCTTTAGCTCTGCTCTTACAGTGAAGGGCCACTGCTCGAAGAGGCACACTTCTTAATGAGGTGTAGAAAGCAAGTAGTAATAACATATAGAAATCATAGCATGGTTTGGGTTGTAAGACACCTTAAAGACAATCTGGTTCCAACCCCCTGCCATAGGCAGGGACATACTAGGAATTAAAAATCCTTTAAGTTTCCTTAATCAGTACCTGATAAACTGCTCTTGCTACAGTCACTGATGATTTTACTTGGGAATGTGATGTTGTTGTACCTACCATCCATATAGCTGTGTAGAGCAGTTAACATCGTTCCATCCTGGGGCACGTACGCAGAATACGCCATTTCTTCTAACATGGGTGGAGACAGCCTGGAGGGCTGAACTGCTGTGACAGGAGCAGTAGATGAATGATTAGGACTAACGTGTTTCTTATGGCGTGCTCTGCAATTTTGGAACCACACCTGAAAAGGGGAAAAAATTTACATCATGTTGACAGATGGCATTCTGTTTCAACATTAGCATGATAAAAACACCGGAGTTCTAACTTCAGCTGAACTCAGTTAGTTAATCAAGTCTTTGACATAACACTGACAGTCCAAATGAAAAAACATCCATTCAAAGCCTGCAGGGTGCTTCAAACAAGTGTGGTCAAACCAGGGAAGATCCAGCAGTGACCAGCACCCCCAAAGGGCAGGCATGGTGCAAGGCTGCACAGGGCACAGCCAGCGCAGTCCCTCAGCACATGCAGTGGCTATTCACAGGATGCGCTTTCCTCTTGGCATTGAAAAGTGTACAAAATTCCTTTTTTTGCTGCCAGGTACCTTGGTTTTGGCAGCAAAACTGTCAGTCTTCCAGGCCAGAACAAGCTGAGGGAACTGCAAACTTAGTTTTTTATAAACACATAAATATATAATTTATACAATATAAAAATTCATATCTATGATGAAAGAGCATGCTTATACTGTTTGCTGAGAGGCATCGTCAAGCAAAGAGTCAAAGTTTGTCTTTCTCCCTGTTTTGGATGGCATGAGTGTTTACTTTGCTTTCTAGAACAGGTCACTCAATACTCACTTGCTCCCGAGTGCCATTTTCTCAGATTGCAGCTCTTAAGAATAGACTATTACAGTAAAAAAATCTGTATTTAGAAGACCTGAGTACAGTTTCTTTACCATTTAGGCTGAGAAGTTTCTTCCTGGAAGGTTATTAATCCTCTACACAACATGCAAGAGGAATACAAGAAGTTTTTCAAATGCACGTTTGTTCTAGACCTATTCCTGACTAAGGATGTTGTCCAAAGTTACGTGAAAACTGCCAGATTAGGTCTTTTTCCATCTCAGAGTAACTACGCAGAGAAAGTTGTTATTAAGCCTTTTCAAAGAATGAGTGCCAGCCTTTGTCATTCAGTGTCTTAGCACCGTTACCTGTATAACACGCCTGCTCAAGCCTGTTCTTTCTGCCAGTTTCTGGAGTGTTTGTGCATCTGGATTGTTGTCCTGAGCAAACTGTGCTTGCATAACCTGAAACAGCAAGATAAGAGATGGCAGGTTTGTGTGTGCGGTACTGAGAGCAGCATTAGGGACTCCTCTAAGACTGAGTTCCTACTCCTTACCTATAATCGCTGCTCCCCAACAGTCCCAAATACATTAAGGAAAAAAAAAAAATAGAAAATCCCCCAAATCCCTTTATTATGCTCAACTGAGCTGCACCGTTTACCAGGAATGGAGTAAATTCTGCTTGGCAGTAGCGAAACACGCAGAGGGTGCTCAGTGAGGGTGGCATTAAAGGTCTGAGAGAAAATTCAATGCAGAGAAATTTGAACATCCCTGATAATGTCTATAGCAGCAGACCACAGCACAAGGAAGGGATTTTGATTCACCTCTCTGAACGTGTCAATTGCTATCTGCACCTTGTGTTATACGGAACAACTTAACCCTCTTTGCAGCTACACAAGGTGGACTTGGAGGTTGCTTGTGCCTCATTCCCCTTTAACCAACCGAAGGAACACAGCAGCTTCCCCTTGCCTGCCCTGCTCTATGCGGCTGTTCAACTGCACTTTCTTTCACAGAAAGCTCCTGTCAACACTTGGCATTAGGATACAAATGACTTCTTTTTTTAGGCAGTAGATGTCACCTTGGCCTCATCCTGGACAGTTTCAGAGCCCGGGAGACGTAACTTTGTTTAAGGAAATAAGGCCCCATGGGTTTCTGGAAGTTATCTTCAGCAGCTCAGTAAACGGTAGCTTCTCATTTCTGGATTTTGACCCTTGATAGTCTGTGAATTTTGCCTGGTTGCTTCTTTGAAGATTCCAACTACTTCTCTCCATTTAGAAACACCAAAACTATTTACTTCCCTACTGTGCCATACAAAGACAGACGGATATCCGTTGGTACAAGTACTTCATGAGGTGCGTTACTACATGCTGCCACCTTGACAATCACTTATCCTTCCGATGCTTCCCTTGCTGGAAGTCTTATACCAGTATCAAGGTCGGGTACAGAGAGATGCACTGAGCAGATAGCAAGTGTCATTAAATAACAAGAGGCCTTGAGAACTCAAATACCTAATGAAGTAGGTCAGAATCTATTTAAAAAACAGGAAAAGGGGGGAACATGGAAGTTTGAGTGACTGCAAATGGGAAAAAGCTCTGAAAACGGTTCCTTTGCTGATGGCTGTGCCTATTTCCCCTTCAGCAACTGCTGGAAAAGAAAGATTCCTTTTGCAGAAGTTCAAGTTTGATGTCCAGAACCCTCTTCAGATTATTGCCAACACACTTGTTTGCAATAATTCTGTCTCCAGTCACAGCTGAAGTAGCAAAGCAAGCTTTGAACAGCCACATGCCATGTATAATACAGCACTGCTTAAATGCCTCACACCTTAGCTTTAGTTTTTCTCAAGTGTTTTCACCACAAGCAGAAGGAGGACAGACGAACAAAACAGAGCTCAAACTGAAACAGTAGAAAACAAATGCTGTAGCAGCCACATGTGACCAGAAATTCAGATGTGTTATAAGCTGAAAGCAGGGACGTGTGACTAGGATTAAGTAGAGACACAGCTTCCTTCCCACTGCAAGCTGAAACCTCTAAATCTGGTCTCACCAGTACCCCTCTCATGAGGAGCTGGCTCTAGTCATGGTAGCTTTCCCTAGAAAGCTCATTTAAGTGAAGCGGTGATCCAGAAGGTGAAATAACTTGTGTCTGAGGCAGTCCAGAGCTAACTCCTGCCAAGGGAGCAACAAGACAAGAAGCCTTGAAAGCAGAGCATTACAACAAAATCCAACCTTCCACTCTGTTAACATCTTGAAGTCGTGCACAGAACCCATCCTTGGTACAGCTTTTCACATTACAGAATTCTAAAAATATTTTGTCTGTATTATATGTAGCCACGTAAATGCCTGATTAAATAGATTTCATCAAGCAACCAAAACAGAACCACCTTTTTGTTTCCACTCTGCAGAATTACTGGCTACCCCCAGGGAAATAAAAAGTTTGAAGAGTAACTATTTCATATTAAACTGCTGAAGCTAACAAACAATTCCAGAAACATGCTGTGTCTTGATAGTTTATGAAAGAGTTTAAAGCATGCAAGTTTTTTCTTTCCCCCCATATGCATCTGATTTCCTATCAGTTCAGCACCTATGACATGCAAAAACCTGAGCTATGCAAGCCTTTAGCACTGCCTCTACCTGGAGCTGATCTGCTGTGAAGCTGGTCCGAGCTCTTTTTGCTGGTTTTGGATGATTCACATCTTGTTCTGTTAGTAGTGCTCCTTCCACACTAATCCCATTACCTGGAGCGTTAAAAGGGAAACACCACTGTCTGCTAAACATTCAAAACAATGTTTTTTGTAACTCAGACTGTTCTGCAATGACAGCACTTGGCCAGCTGAACTTCAGCTGTAAAAACACCATATTCTGTTCAGAGTTAAGTTGGCCTGGCACCATTACCCATTATAGCCCAAATTACTCCCTTCCAAGCGAGGAAAGACCCAGCACAGTATTATCGGGGAGATAGACTCTTGATTTCTTTTCCTTAGGATAGAAAACAAGTTACACAAACTAAAAAAAAAATAAATTAAAACATCAAATAACTTGCACATTATTTTAATTCAAGAACCTGCACTTCCAGCCTCAGCAAAGGCAGGTAATTACCTCTTCGTAAGGAAGATGAAGTGAACCCCAACAGTTTAATTAAAACTAAACCACAAACACAGTTCTTCAACAAAAGCAGCGTGTTACCATTTTCGACTTCTCTTTTCAGGTTGTCCAACATGCAGTCGTAATGTACTCTGCACAGGACTTTCTCCTCGACCAAAGCAAACTCCTCTCCTGTAGAAAGCTGCCTCTTGCAGGAGAAGCAGGCGAAGCACGCCAAGTGGTAGACGTTCCCTTTAGCCCTGCGGACCCAATCAGTAGCATGGATGTGCCTCCCGCAGCGGGAGCAGCGGGTCCCGTACCGCCTGGAAAACAGAGGCCACCACAGGGTGAGGACAAAGACACCGAGTGTGCAGGCAGGAAGGATGCTCTGGGAGGATGACCTGGATGTGGCAGCACAGCTGAGACCCACAGCGGCAGGCTGGCCACGAGGATGGGGGAAAGCTTAGTTGTGTTCTTACCTGGGAAACAAACGTAAATCCATGAGTTTTATCTGGTTGCTTAAGGCAAGACCATTCTGAACTACAGAAGTTAATATTTTCATAAGCCAAAGAGGAAAACAGAATCATCATAAACTTCTACGTGGACTCACAACTCTTCACCCTTCCTTTTATAACTGCTCTTTTAAAAACTGTGAGGGGAAATGGAAGCAGCTGACACCGTGTTCAAAAGTCTCCCAATTATTCAAGTATATTTCACATTGCTGTAGTGGTAATCTGAATTGTTATATTTAGCTACACCATCCCTCACTAACCATTCGTTCCCCTTCAGCAGAAGAAGGAAAACCAGTGTCTCCGTAGTTATTTCCTTAATTACCACCACATTATGATTTTAAAAGAAATTCAAATATCTGCAAGGATTTACATTACTACAGTAGATTATTTCCCTTTGAAGAGGAAACCACCAACCAAGGGATGTTGATTATTCAGATAAAAATTTGTCCTTATGAGTCTGCAAAAATTCTTTTTGCCTTTCCAGAGTTGGCAGCATTCAGCCTGCCCCCTCCCTCTCCGTCAGTGGCAAAACTGACAAGCTGAGCACAATCCTTTCATCACGCAGGTGAGGACCCCATAAACACTTTGGCATGGGGCAGTACCACCAATCACACCAAAATTAATGGCACTTTTTTTGCTTTTTGGACTGGAGATTTTTGTATCACAAGTACTTCTAATGCAACACAAACAAGTACTATCTTTCCTTACAGGATTAGACCTTAATTGTGAAGAGTGCTGTATGTTTCAAATCAAATGGATCATAAAGGTATAGCTGCTGAAAGCTCCTGTTAAAGATCATGGGATTTATTCTGGGTTGGTTTTGTAGTTTCATGAGATACCCCAAGTCTCATACTAGCAAAGTGCTAGTCCAGGCAGAGTATCATCCCAACTGTGCCTCATGTTCCCCGTCAGTATTGCCAAAGGATGATTCTTCACACATACAAAACCTTTACAACTTACTATGGCATGAACTCCAATTCCCTTGGCCCCCCCCCCCCCCCCCCCCCCCAAACAAAAAAAAATAAATAAAAAAAAAAATATGACAAAAAAGAGGGGGGGGGGGGGGGGGGAGAGGAAGAACACTACGAAATAA
>WYDI02023579.1:0-40177 GCA_009867235.2 Psittacus erithacus | reverse complement strand
GAAGGACAGGTTGTGGGGGGAAAACGAGCAGGCTACATGCTTTGTCTAATTTACGACTAAGCTTAAACCACGACAAGATAACAGGACCCCATCAAGAAACACACTGAGCAAGCCTGCAAATGCAGTCAGAATTCAGATGATAATATCTTTGACTCCTTGGTCTTTAAAAAATACATCTCATAATTTCTAAATGTTCCTGAGTGTTTGAAAAACAATAATAATTAAAAAAAATGTGTGAAAATGCCATACAAATCTTACCATTTAGCTTCACAGCAAGTATGCATTTTACCCCAACCATTCTCAGAAAAGAAAACATAAGCCAGCACGTCATCCATCAGGTGTATTTTTCTGCCATGTACATCAGTGCCTGACACTTTTCTGCCACTTCTGACTCTCCATCAATATTCTTCTTGGCTTCTGTTTATCTGCTGAGATCCTGAGCTTCCTGATCTGTGCAAGCTGGAGGAGAAGATCACAGATCCTGCTCCTACTGCAGCCTGACCTACATTCCTCAAAAGATTAGGCAGCCCAAAATACAGTCTTTAACTTTCTGGGACACTTCTGAACAACAATAAGCTCCGCAAAAAGGAAAACACATGAACACAAGCTTCAATTCTCAGTCTTCTCTCCTGGCAGTCTCTGAAGTAGCAGCGTCATGAGGGGCATGATTACCCCTTTCTGATCTTCTGCTGAGTGGTGTTTGACTAGTGATTGCGTGCCTTTTAACAGCTTTAGAAAGCAGCAGCAAAGCAATACTGTCAATGGTGGTTTATTTACCCCAAAAATGGGTCATGTGACCTGTTGAAAAAACAAACACACAAATGAACAAACAAACAAACAAAAATCCTAATTAGGTATTGATCAAAGACTAGAAGACAGATCAGCTCTTTTGTGCAACATAAATGTGGGGAAAAAAGATTCTTGCAGTGTAGGCTCTGATTACTTCAATGCACCAAATACCACATTTGTGTTCCACATACTCATTATCAATGCAATTAAAGAAAAATTCCAGGCTACATTCTAGATTAAATTCCCCAGAATTATTTGTGGGAATAAACTGTGTTCTTCCTAGAGAGTACTTACTGAGAGTATGGGGTGGGGATTTAACTCCAGATTCAATCACCTAACACAAGGCATATGCAGGACAGGTATACGTATGTACTAAGTGTCTAAGCTCCTCTTGTGGTCATGGGGATCTAGCCAATCTAGTCAAGGAAGTTACTGAGTCACCTAAGTTCACTAAGCTCCAAAGAAGCTTCTAAAGAAGACCCTTTCATTTAGCAAGCTAAACATCTATTCATTGTTCATATTACAACTGAATTTTACACCCGTAATTTTAAAAATAAATGCTATTTCAAGCAACAAGCCTTTACTTAATGTTGCAAGTTTTATGAATTCTGCTGATGAGACACAGATACAGTGATACAGTAAAGGAAAAAGAAGAGGAAGGGTGTTCACATATGAATTTTTGCCAAATGATTTTTGACATGTACAAGTCAAAGTGAACGGAGTGCAGCATGTGTTGTAAGAAGCCTGTTTTCAGTCTATCTGTATGACCTTTCCAAGTCTTCTGTATAACAAATTGTGGCTAAAACCAAAAAAAGGAAAATGTATTTATGTGATTCCCAATAATATTCCCTGCTTAAATTCTCAGGTTTGCAGAAGACCTTTTTTCTCAATACCCTTTTATTATTACATCTGTGCAGAAATATAAATGAAAGTGATGTCATGGCACTTTATAGCTAAACAACAGCAGGTCACAGAGATAGAAATGCTGAAACCCTGTGACAGCTGCCCCACCTGAAAACAGCTTTCCCTTCCCTCTTCATGAGCACCTGCAAGAGCAAGCCCCAAAAAGTCAGCCAAACCAAGAGCACATTCAGGTCCTAATCAGTGTCCAAGCCTATAATATGGTGCTAGCAACAAAACTAGGCTGAGGTACAAATACTTATTAATGTTATTCATCCTTCATTCATTAGTGTCACATATTAATGTCTACTTATTTTCTGTCCCAGTTATATCCTGTTTGCTTGATTTATGAATCCAAGTCTTACTACGCAGCTTCAGCACAAAACAGTCTGAAATGAAAAAAGAACTGGCCCAAGAAATTCCCAAATCTTCCATAGCTACCAAAACAGATGCAGTCATAAGGGTCTATAGAATAAAAAAGGAGAGAGAGACAGCATAAATAAAGGCCCAATGATCCTAGGTAATCCTGCAGTGCTTCAGTGACTTCTCAAGATGTTTAGACCATTATTATCTGAGTATGCTAGAACAGCTTTTAGGCTTTTCTCCCTGTCCTGGATCAAATAAGACCTAAAAGAATGCTGTCATATTCTCCTACTTCATAATTTTTACAAATGCAGAGAATGTTTATCATACTGGAAAGAAATGCTGAGTTCATATAGTTTACCAAATCAAGATTAAAGATGTTTATTATTAATTGATGACATACAGTTATTGGCAATCTGTTAATTATACAGTTAAAATTCAATAGCAGTTACGGAACGAGTAAACCGTAGTATTAAATGCTTAGGAAATTTTAATAAACAGCTACAAATTTCACCCTTTTGCAATTAACCCAAAGACCCATATGTACCCATACCCATGCTTACAGAACTACATGCCCTCAACACAAACTTATTCTCTTCACCATGGGTCACTCACATGTCCCCTTTTCTAGTACCATGGTGTCTTCTTTTTGTACCTCTCTCCTATGGGAGATGTGATAAAATAAGTAAGCGGACAATGCAGAGGACTGTGCAATATAGGTGTTTCAGCAATGACTCATCATCATTTACAAAAAGCGCTGATAGCAGGAGGCCTGATAAATCTGTTAGAAGAGATTGAACTTGAACAGAGTCCGTTCAGAGTGGGGTGGAATGTGGGAAAGAGGACTTCCAAGCTGCTGAAGTTATTTTTTTTTTTTCCTTATGAGAAGTTGTACTCTTACTGTCATTAAAGATGCTACTTAAACAATTCGATGTTAAATCAGGATCCATCACAGAAAGATTCCTTTAAGCAAAGTGCATTTCTGTCTATGAAGCTCATTTTGGTTGCTGATATTCTACTGATTTCAGAAAAAAAAGAGAGACTGCTGTTTGGATTTTGCTTTGTTTTGGGTTTTTGTTTCATGTAATTCTTCTACTTGTGCAGTCTGTGGCACATAATGCCATTTTTCTTCCTGAAAACAGCTAATTGAATTCTGCTGTATAGTATAATGATGCCAGCAGCTGTATTATGCCAAGATTTCTTGTTCATTGCCCAAGATTTATTTTTAAACTATCTAAGCCTTGCAATGTCTTGCTTTACACTCTATGTGCTTTGAAAATCTGTGTAAGGATCAACTGAAGAAATTAGAATACAGTAAGTATGTGACCTGACCATTGTTTTATTGATGCAAGTTCTGATGACCTTATAAAATCCTGATTCTATGCAAGCATTCTATGCAAGCATTCTATTTCTTGTCACATAATATCCATTACTAAAATAGTAGTTGAGGATTTCTCAGAAAAAAGAAAGGGTGATACAGATTTATGAAGATGGTGGATTTACAATGATGCCTCAATTTACTTTGTAGAACTTACAAAACTTAAAAGAATGCTGGAAATAATAGCTTTACTGGGAACATTTATAGTAATTTGGACATTCCCAAAATTTTACTTGTAGCAATTGTAATACAGGTTGGAGGCTGGAGGGGCTCCCCCTCAGGATAGAGGACTGAAGTTCTAAACAGGGAATGGCATGCAGTGAAATTAAAGAAGGAAAAAAATAGTGTTAATAAGCAATTAGCTTTTCCACCAGTGTTAAAAGTGAGATTTTCTAACATGAGTTGATTTCCTTTGAAATATTTATTTGTACACTTATTAAATTTGCGTATGGTTGCGGAAGGCGCTGCTTTGATCCTGTTTCCCCTGCTTTAAATCTTTAAAGGTCTGTCTTACTTCATAATAGTACGCTTGGGTAGGTAATAGGAAATATTAAACAACTATCTTCCATGTAGCCCCAGTTGCAATAGTATCTGAGCAGTTCACTGTCTTAAATACATTTGTCAAAGAGCTTATCAATGACAGATCAAGGACTTCATTGTGAATTTTCAAGGCCCATGCTAGAGCACTGTAGGCTATAGCTGATAGTCCACACTGCAAGGAGCAGAGCAGATAAGGTTATGGAAAAGTCTGTGATACATATCAAGGTAAAATAAACACACTTTCCAGATATCAGATGTGCACTGGATCTTGTGAAAAATCTCCCCTGACCTTGGTTATCTATAGTACTCAGTCAAGCTTTCAGAGTGGGGGTCCTAAGAAAACTAAATGATGAAAAAGCACTGGTCACAAACTTAGAACCAGAACATCTGAAAAGCACCTGGTTTTAGGTTGCAAAATCACAGAATCACATCCGTCAAGCAGCAGAGGTTTTATTTAAGTCTCACATTAATGAAAAAATTAAAAAATTTACAGCTAGCAAAAACCCCACAACTTCTTAGGAATATCATCTACACAAGAAAGACGACTAAATAATATCCACAAATTTTCTACATAGACTCTGCAGATCACTGAACAGAAATTTTGATGATGATAAATGATTGGCCATTGCTCAAAAAATAACCGGGTAAGCAGCCGTGTTCCACTTACATAGTACATATGCCAAAGTGTGATCTGAGGCATGAAGCCATTCATATCCTCTTTTTAGACATAAACTGTCTAAGGATGATATTTCCGACTAAAATGGGGATTGTGGATGAGAACATACAGAAGCATTGGCAACGGTTATTTCAAATAGGGAAGCAGAAAGTGGTAACTGAGCTTAAATTCAAAGCCACCTATTTTGTATATTTGATGTACATACACAAAATAGAACTAAAGAGTTTCTTATAGTTTGGACTTGAGCCATTTGAATTGCTGTAGAACTTGCTTGTCAGATTTGCATCTGTGTAAATAGATCATATTTGTATGAATATGCAGGTCTTCATACGTGCCTAACTGCAGGCTCATGTATTTTATTCAGTACCTGTTGCCACTGCTTAGTGGGCAGGAGCAGGAGCTGTGTCATGACGGAGATGAGCTGGGAGCCAAGGCTGGGACCAGGGCAAGCTGTTCCCTTTCCAGTAGGGCACAGCGCCTGAGCAGGGCCAAGGCTGTGATAGGCACAGCCTTTTTCAGTGGTTCCATAAAGGGTGATAGATGAGACAGGAACCAGTCAGGAAGCTCCCAGAAGAATAAAAGGAAACAGATCTGAAACAGGACTGGAGACAAGGTTGCCTGTACCATAGGTCTGGGATCAAAACTGTAAGAGTGGCCAGTGAGTCAGGCCAGCAGAGACAGGGCCAAGTACCTCCAAAACACAACTTGGGTGCTGTTGATGTGGCCAGCCTAAGCTAAAACAGAGGCCCTAGACCAATGTGCAGAAACCTGTGAGGACATCCCAGGTAAAGCCAGTCAGGACTTACTAGTGTGCTCAGAACTGTGAGTTTTCCTGTTCACCCATATTATTAATTGTACGACAGCAGCCAAAGAAATTTCTCCTGCACATATGGAAATTTTTGACTGGGGTAACTGGACCTGCTTGATCAGTCTCACCTGGACCACCACCCAAGTACCCTCTGACCATTGCTCCAGAGCTGCATTTAGGCTCAAACTTGGGCACCCAGTGAGTTTTTACCACCCTAGTGTCATACCATGTTGTATACAACTGGGAATGCTCTGGGTGTCTCATTTCTGAGAAATGTAAGACTACAGCTGATCTGGACACCAGGATCTCAGCCACCAGGATTGCTGAAAGTTAGAGAGGCTCATTACAGGATACACACATATAATTTACATCTATAATAATTAACGCAGGAAAAGCAGAGGTCGTGCCATTGATCAGTTCCAACAAAGTCTCAAAATGAGAGAAATCTTTACTGGCTACAGATTTTAACTATGTTACAATGTTTAATATTTTTTTGTGGCCTTCAGTTTTGTCAGGGAACTAATTATGAAGATCACTGAGTACTCTAGATTCTTTTCAGACAATAACTTACATAACAATAAAATCTTTCATCAGTTCATGTTTTCATAAAATGGAATAATTAAAGATTGGAAGACATTAATTAGATCAGTGTAACATTTACATTAGGAGACATTGACTATGTCTAATACATATATATACTTGATGTATACAAAGTACTATTTTCATATGTAGCTCATATATGCTACCCATATAGCATATTCAGTATATCTAGTTATGATCTTGCTCTTTAAAGTATTCAGATATTTTCATTAGTAATCTTCAACTGACTACAATATTTCTACTTTTCAAGAATGATGAATTTTAGCAGATTATTTCCCTTGCCTCTTGTGGAGGTATCTGTGTTCTTACATTCATCATGAATATTTAGCTTCATAAAACTGAAAAAGGCTTGTTTTGTCTGGGATTTATAGGGGAATGTTTTGGTGAGGCACATTCATGTTCACATGCAGCATCGATTTTTAACATGCAATTTTATCTTAGAAACAATTAACTTTATATGGGAATGACTGTGTTGTTCGGTGTTGATTTTACTGTAAGGAACCCAAGTTGATTATTAAAGGAAGAAAGATTTTTAATATTGCAATTCATCACCAGCCTTATTTCATGATCTCTATGGAAAATATTAAACATAGGACAGCAAAAAAGTGCCAAAATGAGTATTAAGTACTTCCTTTTCATAGACATTAGCGGCATCCACTAGTTGCATATGGCTTCTGAAGTATTACTTGGCTATTTTTTATATACCTGTAGAACTACATTATTTCAGACTATGCCATTAGTAAGCTAATTACACTGGTACAACCACGATCCTTTTTTAAAATTACATTTTCACTGACAATATATTTTTATCAGCCCTGACAAAAAGAATGGAGAGGGAGTTCATCATGCCTTCATTAAAGTTATTACAGCCTTTATTTTATTAAATTATATTTTGTGCTGTTATATTTTATTTTCCTTACATGCCCACTATGAACTTCATTTGTGCATGCCTATCAATTCTGAATCTTTAGCAACTGTGCTAAAGAGGTAATTAAAGTTTAGCTTTATGCAGTAAGGGATTTTAGTGTGGTATATTGTGCACATCCTTATCTGTTGAAAGCAGAATGAAGCTTTTTATGACATGGCAGGATATGTCATTGTCAGTAGAAAAAAAATATTTGCATGTAAGAGAATAGTTAGGAAGTGGTTCCTTAACTTCTGCACATTCCTGGTTTTGAGATTTGTATGGCAACTTCATTCCTATTGTAGTGTCTTTAAAAAATTATCAGTTGTTTCTTAAATATGGGAAGATATTTAATATACTACACCTGAAGTATAATGCGTTATAATGCCCATTGTGGAAATATGAAATAAGAGTTGAATAGTACAGCTCTCCTACATAATCCAATTTTTATTTTGGCAAAAGATACCTCTGCCAAAACTTTTCCTCTCACTGTAGAGTTAAACTTCATAAAATACAACTATTCTTTCTTTAATGGCTGTCATAATTGAACCTGAAGGAATCTTTCTGAAAAATTTGAGGTCTAAAAGCCACACTCTATTAGAACTAAATTCTGTATGCTGGGCTGCCACAGACTCCTATGGAACACCCTATCAGCTTATGAAGCTAGACTCTCAGAGACAGCAATTTAGTTGATTGCCATACTCTGTTCCATTTCAGCTGTCAAAGACTGATTTATCAAACCAAATCAGGTAGTTGACTAGATCTCCTTTTTAGAGCAGTCCTACCTCTTCACCCCTTCAGGTGCACATCTGAAATAACTCCTATGAATTTCAGCCTAAACCTGTTTTCTTTCCACTGTCTATAAAGGAAATCTAGAATGATTTCCACAATGTAGGGGTATGTAGCCTAGGTACAATAGAATATGAATAGTATGTTAGAAAGTAGTATGGTTGTTGTGGTTTAAGCCCAGCTGCCAATCCATAACCACACAGCTGTTAGCTGTTAGGGGAGAGAATGCAACCCGCTGACTGATACCCAGCCTGACCTAGCAGTCATCTAACCCTTCTGGGTGACTGCCCCCAGTTTATATAGTCGGCATGACGTGCAGTGGTAAGGAATACCATTTTGGCTAGTTTGGATCAGGTGTGCTGTCTCTGCTTCCTCCTGGCTTCCCCTCCTCCCCGGCAGGGCATGATACTCAGAAAGTCCTTGGTAAGTCTAAATATTACTGAGCAGCAACTGAAAACATCGGTGTTATCAGTGCTGTTCCTAGGCTGAAAGTCAAAAACGCAGCACTGCACCAGCTACTGAGAAGGAGAGAAGTTACTGCTACTGCTGAACCCAGGACAATGGTACAGTAGGAGAAGACTTGTGAAGAGAAACACAACGCTGCAGAACTGATGCATCCTCTGTGTGTGCCTGGAGAATATTATTTTGTCTTGGTCCTAGTCTGATTTCCCAGAGCATACATTAGCAGGTCTACCAGTAGGATGTGCAATATGTTAGGTGGAATCCTGGAATAATCTTTTGTTTTAGCTTAAGAAGGTCATTTACATCCTCTAAGGATGCTCTGGGTAACTGGGAGAACACTAACGATCTGAACTAAAATACTAGTGTGGATGTTCCCATAGATGTCTAAGGGGAATGAGATTTATCCCACTGTTACAGACATAGCACCATTTTTCTATCTGGCCACAAAGTAGTCAAAATCTTCTCTAGTGAAGCATTACCTGCAGGAATAGGTAAATTACATATCAGTGCCTTTACAAGACTCAGTTTTCTAAACAATTAAGTTTAATTTAGTACTGCAGTCTCTGTGAGCCTGTAGGATAGGAGCCAAACTCTTTAATAAAAAAAAGTAAAATCAGTCTCATCTCTTTGATACTCATGATTTCTTCAGCCTGGAGGAATAAGATGACCAAGAGGAGGTGAGCCTTCCATCTTTATGAAAGCAGTTTTAAAAAACTACTCCTCCAGCATCAATCATCCAACCACTTCCTTATTATTCTTGAGGTCTCCATGCAGCCTTCTTTTTCTTCTACAGGCTGAACAGCTACAACTTTCTTGACCGGTCTTTGTATGGGAGGTGCTCCAACCCCTTTACAATTTATGACATGGTTGAGAAACAGTAAAGCAAATTAACAATTCTCATTGTTTTGAAGACTTTGTGCAATATCTTTAACAAAAATAAATATACAAGAAGCCATTTCTTTTACTCCTAATTGCTGTTGCAGGTCAGTAAAATCTCCAAGTAACCACACTTTGAAGTTTTAGATATGGTTTTTCTTCTTTTCAAGATTTGTTTTAAAATTATATATTTTCCTCCCCTTGGAGAGACAATATTAACTGTGTGAGCAAATAAACTGGCTGAGTTAGCAACTGGAAGGAATGAGACCTCTCCTAGCACTTAGGGAGATGTGTTTCCAAAAATTATCTTGAAAAGGTGATTTCCATTTGAAGTTGGCATGACCTGTGGGTTATGGGTTTATACCAGCTCCCACGTCAGGAGAAGCTAATCAATAATTTTGTCCATAAAGTCTCATTGTAACAGCCATGCTGCATGTTTTCAATTAAATATATATTCTACAGGTACATAACTAATGCTTCTCAGCCTGAAGAAGAATCTTTCAATTCTTTTGACAATGTAAGCATTTCACTGTTTATCTGGACATGAGTGAGCAGCTCAGATGTGTCCTCAATAAAAGTTTAGATTGTGGGGCTAGTAAAGAATGAGTAGAAAGGTAGCACGCCAGAGGAAATGGGAGCCTTCACTTCAATTTATTAGTCCCTTATGAGTGTAAAGCCTTCTTCTTTCTAAATTGTTCCATTGTCTGAAAAATAATAGTGACTTATTTGAAAATAATTTCTTTCTATTCTACTATACCCATAGCTGTTTTCTCATTTTTTTGTGTTGTATACATAAATTTCATATATCTGTGAAATTCTAGATAAGAAGTTCATCATGACTGTTATAAAAACTGTAACACAAACACATTTACTACTCTGATGTTTAATGAGATCTATTTCAGAGAAATAATTTCTGTATGAGAAATGCATTTTTTTTCATTTTGTAATTTTTATTTTCAACCATGAAATATACAAGTGAAACTTTTTAAAATAAATCAGAGCAGATAAGAGTACTGCAGTATAATATTTTGATTTAAGTTTTGATTGAAGATGTAAACAAAAAATTAAATACTGGAAATTCTGGTAAGATAAATGTTAGCACTGGATCAAATGCCTTAAGCAATAAGAGTGATGCTCTTGTAACTTTCACACTTCTCCATCTTTTGTTCACACATATGTTGCTAAGTTCAAAATGCAGCTCTGGACCCTGCAACTGTTAAGGCCTGAATTAACATGTTCATGAGCCCTTGTCAATCTGAATTCAGCTGATATTCAAGTAGTTAAATATGCACATTTGTATACTGGAGTGGGATCTTATATATAAACTTACTGACACAGAAATAGAAGTAATTTTATTTTTTTTTTAATTTTTTTTTGAAGTAACATGAAAGTTTAGAAGTGATTAGGACACTTTTAAACAGTACTTTTCAGTACTTTCGAAAATGTGTTCCTTCTAGATGCCAATCACAGCTTCTGAGCATTTAATTTCCTCAGTAGTTTCAGTGTCTCTGCTGCTAGCAGGGCTGCCTGGTGTGAAGTTATGGCTGAACTTCTCACTGCTATTTTGACAGGCTTCAGGCAGAAGAAATGTGCCACAACTTCTCTGCAGACCATGCCACACAGCACAGCTGGAAAAAAAGGTAGGGAAAGGAAAAGGTGAATGGAGGCATTTTAGAATTCAGTTATTAAAGAGATAAAATAAACAGCATTTCAAAGCATTGCTTGAGAGTTTTTTATTGAAAAATATATTTAGTAAGGAAAACGTGCACAGCATCTGAAAAACCCCTTTAAAATACTATTTATTGCTATTTTGTAGAATCATTTAAAAATTAATTTTGATTTTATTTTTTTTTTTAACAAAAAACAAATGTTACTCCTGAAGATACCTCCTTCTTTCTTGTTTTCTGTTTTTGGCTCCCAGTTTTTACACTAATTTATTTACAAGAAAGGAAAACAGCGTTTCAAAAAATCACTGTCAGGAACTGGACTTATTCTTGAGCTTGGTTTAAGATGATACGGTCAAAGTCATTACCTCTAACTAAGATTTCCAGACGTGTCTAAAGAAGATGGATGATAAAATACCTTCACATCATATCTTTATTACTTTTGTCAGTTCCTATGAATCTTAGCTATAGGACTATGTGTCATTAGGCAATACGATGCCTTAGCAAGACTTAGAAACTGCATATACCTATGCACAAAGTCAAAATACCAAGTAAAAAAAATGAAAATATGTTGGCTTTTCTTGTAGAAGTCCAGATTGTGAAGTCTGCTCAGTGCAAAATCACAGAATTAAGGCTTTATCTATCTTTTCTTTTTCTTTCTCTTCTTCAGAAGGCTTTACTTTTTTCTTTGAGCACATAGAAAAACAAATTAAACAACACTGAATTTTGCGGTGTTTAAAAGAAGTCCTGAAACATCATCAAATAATATTTTTTCATAGTAGAAAGTAGAAATGTAATTTCCCTTTCTTTTGTTAAAGTTTGACCTTTGGTAATATCATTTCAGCTAAATTTGTTGTTGAACATCTAAACCCAGTAAGTATACTTTTCTTCTTCTCTTGTTTTGCTTTTAATTTTATTTTTGTATTGTCTTGAGCTAGCACAGGACTACCTGTCATATATATAGCATCATATGGAAATTGTAATTATTATTGTTCATCAATCACTACATCAGCCTGTTGCCGTATCAACAATAACAACTGTACCATGCAAAGATCTGCCTTGCTCCTAGCTCTGTTTCTCAGTGAGAGAAATTTAAAGCTCTATTGCTAATGCATTTCAGTACTTATAATATCCCACACCCTTCTATCTTTGTAGAGTGGATATATTCTGATTGTGTCAAGGATGTGTATATATTTCATTAGTTGTTAAACATCTCAGAAATATTTTTAACAGTATGGGTGTTCTTATGAACTCCTGCTTCATCTAGACTTGTTGACTGTCAGTGAATATCAAGATGGTGATAGCATTCCAATATGGTTACTAATAAGCACACTCAGAAGCAGAATCTCCCACTGTTTCAGTAGAAGATGCAGGTCCTATATCTCACATGAGACTTTATTTCTCTGCTCCATTTTTGCCATGTTTCTTCCATTTTTCTTCCATCTTCATGTTTCTGAAGATCCGTGTTAAACTGAAAGAATGGTAAACCATATGATGCAACTTAAAAGCAGCTGAGATTTTGCTCCAGTTTACTAAAAAGTAAGTTGCCTTTCAGAAAGATGGAGATGCTAAAACTTTCATTAAGAAAGGTGAAAGTTTTGGAAAACTGATTAAAAAGTGAATAGAGATTTTAATGGTAAATGGCTTATGAAATAGCTATTAAACTCTGGAAAACCATGAATGATCCTTAAGTACATAATTATCACATTTGTATAATGTAAAGAATGAAAACCATCAGATATACTAAATATAACGCTCTGTCTATACTTACTACATTATTTTATTGTGGGGTTTTTAGAGAATTTAACAAAAAATGGCAGCTGAAAAGAAGTTGCCTAAGTTTCATGTTAAGAAAAGGGGGGTTTGAAGCTGCTATGCTTCTGGCAATGACCTCCAGAGCCAGGTAGTCATGCTTGATATGCTCCAGGTCTTCTCCAGGACCATCACTGGTGCACACATGAAAAAGCAGCAAAGTTCTGGTGTTGTCTGAGGACTGGACAAATCTTGTTAGTTTTCCCACTATGTCCCAAACCCATTCCCCAGCAAAAAGCAAATGCCTCTCAACAACAAGGCAAGCATCTGGGGACTTGTCTCCCCTGTGGTAAAGACACCACTGTCACTTGCCACTTCCTCCTGGTTCTACCATATGGTGAGAGCTCTCATTCATCGCTGCCAATCTGAAAGTGGTGCAGGAGCTATCTTCCCTGGTGCAAGAAGTCACCATCTGCCAACTTTCATCATCATAGAAATCTCCATGTCTCAACCTGATAAGCAAGATTATATCTTCCTCCTTCAGTACAGTTGGGAGTCCAGGACTTTGAAGAAGATCCAGTCAAATTTATTTTCCTCATCCATGCCATTCTCATTCTTTGATCACAGACTTAAAACAAACTACCCTTGTTACAATACGTTTTTTTGGTTTTGTTTTACTTTGGAGCTGTCATGTCAGGAAGTTTAATTAAATCACACTAATTCTGAGTAGGCAGGATGAGGAAGTGAAGGAAAGAGACTGAAAAGGTAAAGAAAGGATTGATTCCTTGCCCATTAGGAGATCCCTTCTCCATTAGGAAATGCAGGGTATAATCAGAGATGATCAAAGACAGAGAAAAGTCACAACTAGTTCAAACAGAAAGACCTATGCCATGAAAAGCTGGTAATAACAATTCCTCGTGCCCTTAAAGTCATGTTGTAGGCCAGGGTCTCTTCAGAGAAGGGGTCAGGACCTCTCCAGAGGTTGCCGAAAGTAACATGGCACTGTGAAACACTGACAATTTATTAAAGGAGCTGTGAAGAAAATTTTGCAGTTCTACTGTCATTATATCCTACAACTTCAAGAGCAAGTGTCAATCTATCATCAGTACCTCAAAATATATGTACAGATAGTTCATGCAGGCTTGTCACTGCCACTATGCATATGTGCTTTCCTGATGGTTCATAGGAAATGCAAAGGTTTCCTGATCCTGCTTTCTTTTTACTTTGAAGAAGCTACACTGGGATTCCAATAACATGGATAACAGGGCACAGAGATAACTCTGGGAATTTGAGGTCATTGACAAGGCATTATCCCAAAAGAGGATAAACACGAAATAGTGTGACATGTGGACAGGCTACAGAGAATAATATAAGGTAGATATACAACTTCATGTAATCCCAGAGCGAGACAGGATGCAAATAAAGTTGCAGCCAACAAGGGATGGCAAACTGCCTGCTCTTACTATGCCTGAGGAAAGAAAAATGTGCCTTTCCAGGACAATCAGCAAATCCTCACCTCATCTTAGCAATAAGGGTTCCTGTTGCTGTTGCCAAAGACAGGAGGGAGGACTGGAAAGAGAGGAAGGAGGCATTTCCCAGCAACAATAGCTCTTCCTCTGAAACTCCTTTCTGGCTGTCTTCCCTGGCCTCTGCCCAAGATTCATGGTCTCTCCCTCAATAGGGGGAGGACCTCTTCTAGCTATCTGCCAATTCTTGGGAACTTGAGAGTAGGGATACTTGGACTTGAAACATTGTTGCTAAGGGTGAGCTATCATACCAATGGGGAGAAAGATTAAGGAACAGGGACTTAGATGAGAACATAGACCCTGTATTCCTGAAGAAGAGATGAGGGATTCCAGGAGTGAGGAGCAGGAAAGAAAGAGAAGGCATGGCCTCACTCAGCTTCCCTGAAGCTTCCTAACCTGTTGCCACCTTTCTCCACTGCTTGTGCAGTTTGGTTCTTGCTCCATTTGCCCACATGGTTCAGTGCCTGCACAGGTTTTGCTTCAATCTGTCTCATTTTCACAAGTGCTCTACTTATTTCTCTGAAGGGCAGTAAGAGGTTTTTGTTTCATGGAAAAGGTATCCTGAGCAAGTACTATCTAGTTTCGAGCACACAATACTTCTTTACCTTCACATATGCTTTTGCTTTCTATCTTTTAATTTTTGCTTTCACCTAGTCTGTCACCCTGTTGCTTTGTAGGTGCCCAAGGTAAGGAATCTTGATGTTTAACTGTTTGCTGCTCTGTTAAATAACTAACTGTTTCAGCAGAGCATGTCAGTTACTTGTTTCCTCGCAAAACACATCCCAGGTACCTTATCACAGTTCTTGGGAAGACTCCAAACAGCCCACTCCAGTAGAATAACAACCAGCAGGAAACAGGAATAGCCAGAGAGTGGCAATTTGAAATGTCAGCATCAAAGGATCCAACAAGCTAAGAACACTCCACAAATGCTCCAGTCTTGGTCTAACAATCAAGTTTCTTTGCAAAACTATGGCCCAAAATTCAGCATAAAAGAGATTGTAGAGAGTTGGAATTAGACTCTCAGCAGTTTTGGAGACTGAAATAGGAGACTTCTAGAGAGTGTTAGGCAGCAAGGGCTCCGTCTGAACAGACAGGGCGAAGAACAATACTGGGATGACTTTATGTGGCTTGTTGTGAGAGAGTGGGATGAAGAGGTAAAAAGGAAAGTAGTAACAGGGCTGAGTAGCTCACCTGGTTCCTTGCACCTCTAGCAGGGACTAGGAAGTTGTCATAAAACATGGTAAAGATAGAAAGAGGGTGGAAACAAGCCATGTAGAAAGAGACATAAGTCTCTGGACAAGAGTTCCACAGCAGACTATTTGAGAGCTACATTACATATAGCAAGTAACAAATATTTGTACAAAGCTTATTGCCTCAAAGACAAAAGGAAGTGCTGGAGGTGGAACCTGGGTGTGCCTTGAATGGTAGCTGCATCTTTATCTCCTTGTAAAGGTTTCTGCATCGAAGTAATGAAGCATAATTTTTGAAAGTTGGAACCATCTGAGCACTGAGTAGGCAAGATGAAAATGTGGATCTTTCAAATAAGCATTGGAAGCTAATATTTTGTTTCACCCTAAGCAGGCATTCAAATACCTTTCTTTCAATAAGCTAAATTTTTAAGGTTTTTAGAATTTTAGTCTCAAAATTAAATGTAAGGGCAAGCAAAAACACAGTAGAGGCAGTTTTCGAATGCTGGAATATATGCTCAAATCACCAAGAGGTGTTCTGGATGTCTCGAATCTCTTAAAATCAAAAGATAATCTGCCATATTCACATTTGAGCATTAGTTGGTGATACATAGAATTTGTGATTAGAACAATTAATATGGATTAATACAATATTAATTGGTTTTCTAAAATGCTAATTCTGAAAAAAGTTTCATACAACTTATATGTATCATTAAATTTTCCATAATGCAGACTAAAATGAAAGATAAAAGATTCAGCTGGTATGGCTAAGATTAAGAAAATGATGATATATTTTCCACCAAAATTAAGATTGACTATAAATTAGGGTCAATCTACCACAATGTATCAAATAAAAGTGCTGCACAGACATAAGAGTGACACACAGGTTCATAAGATTTTAAGGCCAGAAAAATAATGGAAATGGTCCTGTCTGCTATCAGTTATAATATAGACCATAAAATCACATCCTGTTTCTTTCCTTCATGCTGTTAACATACCTTACTCTAAAGCTTTCCAATGAATAGCAGAACATTTCTATAAAACTGTTCAAACCCTTTTAAAGCCGCAATTTTTTTCTTTTTTTTTCTTTTTTTTTTTTTTGATGGAGTAAGCTGTGGTCTAACCGCTAGACTGTGGATAAAGTTTGGGCTATTTATAACCTCCACTGAAAGTGCTAAAACTGTATCTCTCATTCCTGACTTTACCTCCAGGTTTGATGTAATTGCACAGGTCTTCTTGTCATTAAGTTAATGGGTTTGAGTTTGCAAAAGCATGTTTTATGACAGGTAATGAGGAATCATGCCTGATTAGTAGTTGATTTCTTCATAAGGAAGTGTTCTTTTTCTTCTTGTGGTTGAAAATGGAATTAGGATTTCAATATTAGGGCCAAGCTAAGCAATTCATTGTGTGGATTTACAGGACTGTGTAATTTGAGGAAAAGACAATACCTTTCAAATGAAGACTATTACAGCCTCTACAGGACCACAGGAATCATCCTCATAGATGTGAAAAGGAAAGTTACGGCTCTGCTAATGCAGAAGTTTCAAAAATCTCTGACTCAGAACATCAAAACCTCATAAAACTCATGAGGTCTTAACATACAATAACTGTTGGAATACTTGAATAAAAAATTGAATAAGAAATTGAATAAGAAATTGGAATCTGAGGAGCACCAGAAAAAAATCCACCACTCTAGAGCACAAAAATACTTGTTCAGATGATACTGATAACATCAATAATATGGCATTTGTTTCAGAGGCTTTTGCTGGAGGAATTTATCAGAAGCCTACTGCAGCATGGTAGCTCTTCAAGCAGCCAGCAGCTCTCAAATCTGACACAAGCTGTAGTTGACACTAACTGTAGCTGACGCTGCTGCAAACAGCTTGAGAAGGTCAACATAAATGATCTCTTCAGATACGCACCTTCACATTAGGTGTGTATCAGTATGAATGCTACAGATTACACATGCTAAGAGATATTATTTTAACCACCATAGAACAAGGAAAGTCAGTACAGAAAGTGTGACCCAATACTGAATTTTTTAGCCTTCTCAGAAGTCTCTAAAACTTCCATTCTTCGCAAACCTTTTCTCTTTTTTGATTCCACAGTCTCTGTTTATCTTGCCAAAGGACAGAAAGTTTCTAACAGAAATTGATTTCTCATGCCTGCTAGCTTTCTTGATTAAGCTTTTGCTACAAGAGCTCTCAATTTCTCTCATAAGCAAGTCTCTGATAACCTTAGTAAAAACATTAAACACTGCTTTGTGTAGACACTAGCTTTAAGGAGCTGTTATCTCTAGTCTCTGTATAAAGGAGCATAACCAGACCCCTTCCTGATCCTCTATTTAGTAGGCCTTCGTTCCTGTCATGATTGATTTCTCTTCAGAAATTACAGTAAGAGGAATTGAAGTGCCTATTCCAGCAGTCATGTCTTGACAGCTATGCAGTCTGTGGAGGGAGATCTTCTGAAATGTTGTCTGCTGTTTATCAAGATGTACATGAAATCCTTCTGCCTTTTGGGTTAATTTTGAAAGTAATGAGAACCTTCAAATATTTGGATGCAGCTGTCACTGCTTACACAGGGTGACCTCACTGTGCTAGGCAGCTATATTAAGAGCTACTCTGAGAGAGCTCCAAATGAGCTATGTCTGCATGATACAAGTCAGAGTTCGTAGAAAGAGAAAAACAAAATCATTATGATACTAGTAGAGCCGGAAAAATAAATAAACTTTCAAGCAATTAAAAGCTTTCTGCTAATAGAGTCAGCATACTTCAAATCTAAATACTGTCTGAAAAAAAATTGCTGTTAGCTTAATAATCCATGTTAATTGGTTAGACTAAAAAACAACGTAATCTGGAACCTTGTAAAGCAGAAGACTGTTTCAAAAGGAGACAGACATTAAACTGTTTATCTTGCTATCAGAAAGAGAATGGGATAGAGGATTTATATCCTGTGAACTGTAAGATACCAGCATGCTACTTCTACTGAACCCATGATTATTGTTTTCATATTGGCCCGTTGACTACAGAGGTGAAACCATGCTTTAGCCAAGTCTCAGTATATTTGGTTTATAGTATAGTAAACAAAAGCTTGGAATGTGCAAATATTAGTGTATCTTTAACGAGTAGAACTCCTCTTTTGTTGACTTAAGTTGTATAGTAAGATATGAACTGTAATGGATGGTCTGATTTTCCTTGCAGATGATGAACCGTATTGACATAAATTTGTCCTACTGTTGGCAAGTTATCCATTGCCACCGCCATTAGAGCTTTACCTTTTGATAAGAAACCTCCACTGATCTGGTATACAAACATGCACGAGACTGTATCTTTGTAAGGCCCTTGTCAATACACTGAGTCATATTCAGATTTGAGCAGTAAATTACTTTCCTGAATGGAGCTCAGTTTCTTTGACAAACATGTCTTCAACAAATGGTGATTAGTGATGTAAGAGCAGGCAATTGTTTATCATGCAGATGACTGAATAAAGCATAGACCTGAAATTCATCCACTCCAATACATATTTACATATTTGGTTGCAGGAGCGCTCAGGGATTTTCTAAGTACTCGAACATACATTAAAGGATCAGTCCAATGATTTTTCAGTTCAGCTCTTCTGTTGTCAGGACCATTATATTTAGTTTGGCATTCTTAAGGGAGTTGGTTTACAGCTAGTTCATCCACCGTACATGGCTCTCCACAATGACGAACCTGCTACTTTTCCTGTCACTTATTGCTTATTTGATGTTCTGCAACTTCCATGGAGCTGATATATAAACTCTTTCTGTAGTGTCAGTAAAGGATTATTCTTTCTGTTTTGGATAACTAGGAAGTTTCTTTATGCTTATGCTGTCTTTTCCATCAGTCATATTTCTTAACAAGCTCTTTCACAATTTCCATCTTTCCTTAATGCAGAAACCAATCCTTCACCAACTGGTAAGACCATCACAGCTGAGATCTTCAGGAAAAGGACACACCTGAGTCACCTGTTGATCTTTTTCATCTTGATGAACTATTTCTGGCTCCAGACACACAATTCATATGCTAGCTTCTTGAGATGCACACTGAAAGCAGTGTGACAGAAAGATAATACATTTCTAGCAGTGGTTTTGTATTTCCTATTGTGGTGTTAAATTACTCAAAATTACTTTTGCAGCTTACCTTTTTAATATTTAAGTAGTTAGGAAAAATTTCTATGTGTGGTGTTAGAGCTCCTTCTGTATTTATAGTGACTGACCAATGCAAACAGAAACATGACACAATGACTTAAGTAGAATTTTTTGTTTTATGCAGTCCAGCGGTGTTACTGTTGTTAAGCCCCACACCAAATCTGCTGGTATTCTCATTTCCATTTTCTGCTATTGGAAGATTCAGGTTACACAGTAAGCTTAGGTGACAGACACCTGTCTTCATTTCAGCTAGTTACCATACTTCATTTTTTGCTTTTTGCATCTGTTAATACTACAGCTTTTGAAATTACTAATGTTCAACCTTCCTATATTCCTAAGACATGGGAGTTTTTAAGATTAAATTTTCAGGCAAGGCCTCCAAAGAGTCATGATGTGAGATACTGCCATGCTTGGTAGGATTTCACTAATTCTTGTATGAATTATAAAGGGTACATTGAAAACAAGATGGGATTTGACAAAGGTCAGAGTGTGCTGTACTCTTTGTGAGTACTCTAATAGCTGTCTTAATTTATGATCTTAATTTTCCATTTGTTTATTGACATAGCGCCTGGTTCTGTAATTAGGACAGCTGAAGATCCTTTTTGTCACTGAAAAGAGATAGATCCTTTAAAGTCTCATTTTATCAATGTAAGCCTTTGTGAAAGATGTTTTATACAATATTGCAAATTTGATTAACTAAGTTTTGCTACAGTAGTATGTATCAAAATTTCCAGATTTACTAAATTTTTCATAAACTTCAGCACAAACTCTCTAACAGTGACACCTCCATTAGTCCTAATATAATAGCACTAATAAACCCCACTTTTCTCTCCTAAGCAACATCAAGGTATAAACCACTAATGATATTAATAGTTAACTGTGTGGTTCTCCAGAAAGTTTGTTAGAGGCGTCTGACTGTACACCAATGAGAGCTTGCATAGGTATGTGAGCCACTGTAGCCATCACTGCTTTCATCCCTTCCTTCCTGGGCATAAATGTTCTTTGATTTGATTGACACTACCTTGGGTTAATGCATGGGTCAACTGCATTAAAACTGCCTATACGGTAGCTGTCTATATTGTGATGATACTATAGCATCACTAGATAGAACTTTAAATTAAAACCATTTGGAGTTTTACCTTCTGGAAGCTGTAATACTTGTTTTGGAGTGTTGATCTAGGATCTGACCTGCAAGAGTGGGCAGAGTAATAAGACTTTCATAAGATAGCAAGTGAAGAAGATGTGTGCAAAATTGAACTGACAAGCTTTAAGGTGGTAATGTTCTTAAATGTGTTTACTGGTGACAGCTGGTTGGAAGATTTGTGCTGAAAAGAAGTGGTTCTCTAGCTAGAAAATATTTGATAAAAGAAAAAATAAAAATCTGGTTTTGGCATCTACCTTTGAAACTTATCACATTCTCCAAGAGAATAAAATAGATTGTTCTTTTCAATAGAAGACATATGCCTGTGTTACTAAAAATGTAGAGTAGGAAATTATAGTCTAAGTATTCTGAAAGCCTATTCCATGGGAAAAGAATATGGAAAAATTTCCTAACAAAGGTAGAGACAACCAATAAATGAGCTAGTTACTAACTGCACCAAGATATGTAAATAGGACTGATATAAAGTGAAAAGTATCTGCAAGAAGAAACATCTACAAGGACTTCAGCTACCAAAATATCTTCCGAACAAGATGGTCAATATGGTCCCTTATTCACATGCATATTTTTAATAAACATGGCCTATCTTCTCTATTTAGGTCTTTATTCTATTTAGATCCTGAGACTATAGCTTTAGGTTACTTAGACTATATTGCTTAGACTATATCACTAATCCTTTATGTTACTTAGACTATAGCTAAGCATTATGGCTATCATATACAATGCATACACGTAAAAAAAACCCCGTCTCTACAGTTATGGCTGTTGCCCCAGGGATTTCTAGGGCCACCTGTTGAATAAGGAGAGTTAACACAGTGACTCATGAAAAGGGAAGGGATCAAAGCTTGCTCCACTTCCATGAGGTCTGGAGAGATCAAACCAAGAAAAATTCAGTAAAGTGAAATGCTATGTGTTTTATCAGGCAAATTTTACTCTACAATAAAGGTGATCTTGGGATAAGTGTTTTCTCATCTGAAAAGACCAAATCTATAACCACAGTAAAACAAACAAAAAACTAAATAAAACCATCAAAACCAACACAAAACCAAACATCTGTATTAAATTTGTGGAACCTGAATAATTTCTATAAACATTTGTTATGAAACAAAGAAAGTGACAAGGTATTCAGAATGAACTTTATGCTTTTCTCTAATCTGAATATGAAGAAATCCTATAAAAAGGTATTGCAACAACTTACATCAAATTAATTTTACAAGAGGCCTTCCTTCTTTGCCAGTGTACCCTTAGGCTATCCAGCAGTATAGGATTATCTAACTGTCTGTTCCTCACATTTTATCACTCTGTAGGTTTGTGCTGTATAAAAAAAAAATCACTTATTTCCGCGCTTCTATATCTCACATACATATTCTGGAGAAGAAAGACACATACCCCAAATTTAAGTGTATGTTGCTACTGTAACTTATGTATTTATTAAAGTTCTGTGTCCTCGTTAGGCCATCACATTTTACAGGTGCATTAGAGGTCAAGATGTAGCATTGTCCAAGTGTAATCTCTTTTAAAATAGCGGGAATTAACCTTGAAGTATCACAGAAATAATAACCATGCTCTCTTTGAGCATTTTTCATTCTACCCTGAGAGTGTTGAAATAACTTCTTTTTTGTTGCATGGAAGGAGAATACACTGTTCACACATTATACATTAAAATTTTTAAAAGGAATTAAAAAGGCAAGTTGATAAAATGATCAGATCTGTTATTGAGGATTCTTTGTGGATGACTTTGTAAACTATGAATTAAAAAATAATTTAGATCAGAAGGCTGAATATAACCAGTCATCTCAGGTTATTTCAGAACTGCTGCTTCCTTAATATTTTTGGAAGACAGGCCCTTTGGTGCAGTCTATATTTCTCGATATATGTCTGTGTACTGCGGAACCCACAATATGCAACAAGAATAAGAATCTTAATCAACTGATACGACTAGAGTGCCTAAAACAAGGTGAAGAAGAGACAAAAAATTCCCTTGGACAGTCAGTTGCAATCAACATAGAGTTAAGAAAAAAACATTTAAACATCTTCTTAAGAACAGAAAATCGTATAAGAGCTTGTTAAATAGATGAGGTTTCTATGGAAGAGTTGTTGTGGGACCTTTTTTTTTATTATTCTTCTCAAGCACAGACAGAAACAGAATGTATGTATATGTCCACTGTGTCTATTTTTCACACATTCCATAAGACTGATACACACAATTACTTGGCATATTGAATTTCTTCAGGACATGTGTTCTATTAATAGAATTTGCAGTGAGTGCAGAGATAAATGTTTTTAGCAATGAAGTTTGTGAGCTAAACTACTGTGCATCAGATCAAACATTCCTCCACTGTGATGGATGACTTCCCTTCAGCTCTAAACTTCTGAAGCTGTTCTGTTTATTTCATTTCAAGCTCACTTTAATCCACACTTGAAGGAGCCAAATCTATATTCAACATTAAGACTGCTCAGTGTTCCTGTCAGATCTTTCCCTTTATTTTGTTACTGATGCTATTTTAAGGTTCTCTTCTAGAAAGCTTAGAATATAAAAAATGCATACATGTAAATTTTACATACCCTATGCAATCTCTATGATATAAAGGCAAATGTTTCAATAGCTAATAAACACATAGCATGTCTTACGCTCCTCCAGCTAAGGATTTTTTTAATTTTTTGCCTTTGGTAAAATGTTATATTAGGTCATCAAATTAGGTTGGTAAGCCAAATTTTTTTACCTGTTACTGCCTTGAAAATTAGCAAGTAAGAGAGGGGCTGCATTTGCCTTCTTTCTTTCCACCTCCAGATTCAAATTAATTGGCTTCTATATATTCAGAGATATTTGCAGAGCTTTCAACATCAATAGTAACTGGAAGACCCTATTTTTCAGTGTAAATCCTTTGAATCTGCTGCCATGACACTAGGCCAGGAGAAACACACAGCATCCTCAGCTGGCCACCCTATATCAAACACAAAATCTTGAGCACCAGCAAAAATTAAAATTTCTCCCTGTTGTATTTATGTTTGGTAAAATTTGTGGAAGATACTATAGTAAGACCACAGACTTCAGTATTCACCATCTCACCACCCCTGTCTGTAAGCTCATCAGTAAAAGCTAAACAAAATGGCATGCTAGGCAGCATGGTTCAGATCTTAAGCCACTGGTCTGGTGTTTTGTTCTCATAAACATATTAGACAGCTTTATGGGATTTGCATTTAACAGTACTGTAAAGAGATTAATTACAGCTTCTTAAGCCACTGCAAAGTAATGTAAAATCAATTATTTTATTATTAGTTAGGCCAAACCACATGGCAGCAGGCCAGACAGAAAATCAAATGAGCACAGGACTTTAGCTCTTCATTGTAGGTTCCTGTTAGCAAAGACTTTTCAGATACGTGGAGATGATCATGAAACCATGGCAATAATGTTAGCTAAGTTTTAACAATGAGACAGTTTTTTAATTCAGTGATGACTAGACATAAGGTCTTTGTAGAACTACAGTGGCCTTTTGTATTTCACTGAAGACTGCTGAAAAATTCTGCAGAAAATGAATAGAGATCCAATGTTTTCTCCCTGCAGATAAACAGCCATGAATTTATCATTTGATAATCAATGCACAGTTCAGTGGGAACAATTCCATTTGTCTGCATTTAGTACAGTATTTACACTGTACTATATTTCACAAGTCATTTTAAACAGTTCAACATGAAGAATCACATGAGATTTTGCTTCCAGAATTTTGAAAGCAAGAATGGAAATATTTGCCAAGTTTTTAGTTAGGGATGTAGTGGTAAACCAAGTAAAACTACAGACACCCTTTCCCTTTAGGTTTGTTTTTCTGATATGCCTGATGTTCTCTATCTTCTACAATTTCTTTAGAATATAGGATATTTTATGGTGCTTTAATAAGTGTTTATTGAGCACACAGACTAAAGCCCCACTGGGCAGAAGTGTATGCAAGCAAAACAGGGACAGCCTGAGGTGAGCTTTTCTCCCTTATTTCTCCCAGGTCCAGATTATAACCCACAGCAGAAGGTCCACTCTGGCAAATCACATATAGATGAGACATACAATGGTGCAAAGCTGCATGCATGGGACAAATACACATACTTCCAGCTGCTGGAAAGCAGTATAAAGTTTCATTAGACTGAGAAGGATACAGAAAGTAGCTACAGTGCTGTGAAAGAGCCAATTTTGTGCGGCTTGCTAGAGGGAAGATAATGGGGGGATAATATAGACTGATATTAGTATAATGCTCATTAAATTATTCAGAGTTTTTCATGCTCAGTAGTGACTCCAAATCCAAGTACTTTGTGACCCATCAGGAAGCCCAATTCTTAGTATAAAACATATATGCTAACCAGAAAGGGAGTTGTGCTGTGCTTTATCTTATTTCATTATACAGACTCAAAATATGTGTTTCAAAAGAGCACTTTCAACTAGTATTTTGACTGAGGTGAGCTAGGTCTATGAACACTGTTACCACAAATGTTTAAAGATGGTTGAGTTGCAATTGTACATTGTTTTGATCAATGAAAAACTATTCTCAAAGCTTGTCCAGCAATAGATATTCCAAATCATTCCACCCTGATCAATATCAAGCTTTTTTTTTTTTTTTTTCTTCCTCTACAAGAGAGGAAGAACATAATTACAAAAGTTCAGAAATTCTGGAACTCAAACTTGTTTAGTGAACTGTATTTTCTGGATGCATTGATAACACATGTCAAGTTATTTCCCTGAATAACGTATTAGTAGCACTTCATAGCAGTGCATGGATAAAGATGAGTTAATTGTTACTAATAGGAATGTAATGCCTCTTCACAGCAGTGAAGTCATAATATGATACAAATATATCCACTATAAGGAAGGCTTAACAAAAGCAGCATTCAGTTTTAAAGGTGTAAAGGATATTAAACAATTCCTGAGCCTTGTACAGATACACTGCAGTGGGATGAACTCAGCCTGAATTAAAAAGGAAATAAATGAAAAACATAATCAATTAAACTAATTGAATTAATTAATATCAATGTGTAACCCTTAGGTATCTTAGAGCCATAAAATACAGATTCTTCCAAGAAATTCACATGTCTCATTGCCTGTGTAAATATAATTTTGTCTTTCTGTTTAAAAACAGAATCTAGCTGATCCTGAATCAGGAGAGTTTTTGCCTGGAAAAATAATAAAGATAACCACAAAAGTAAGTCATGAAGAGCAAGAATCCTGAATAACAAAAATATTCTGGGAAGTTTATTTTGAAAGGAGACTGCCCTGTGCTTTTGTATAGAGCAATAAATTTTCCCGGTTTGAAAGCAGAGGAATGACGGTCTGCATCCACTTCCAAGCGAGTCAGAGAGCATCCCTCTGCAGACTGTGGCTCTGTTGTGCATTAGAGATAGATGAAGACTCCAAGAGCTTTCTCATGTGGACATCTCAAATGTTCTCTAATTTGGTCATTGAAAAAAAAAATGGGTGCAAACAATTATGTAAGACATTCCAGCAAAATAAACAAACAGTCTGGGTTTGCCTTTTCTACATTTGCTTAAATCAAAATACTTAAATAACAAAGCAGTGATTAGGGAGACACTGCTTCTTCTGTCATAGGTCAGGAATGTGACTGTCTGCTTTTAAGATAAGGCTTGGCAAAATCATTTCTGGCTGGTGCCTTGGTATACTGAATTAGATAGGAATCTAGTTGTGTCCTTTTTACAGCTGGTCTTCAAATACTTATCTGATGAGAGAACTCAGTGAAATTTCCCATTTGAGCCACTAAGGGTCATAACGGTCAGAATACCTAAGAATGTTATCTTGGAGTTAATAAATCCCTTCTCAGGGAAAAGAAAAGGAAAAAAACAACCAAACAAAATTTTTAAAAATTTTCTTAGATTACTCAGGTTTTGGTCACCTGTCTAATAATCTCCTGACTAATCCAACATAAATTTGAAGTCTCAGTGGTTTCTTCTTACCCCTTTCCTGACTGGAAAGTTATCTATTTCCAGACAGGAAGCAGGAGCAATCTCATGCGGTACACACAATCATTAACAAGCACAGCTAACACTTTGACAAATGAGCAACAACAAAAGCATACTCTAAGGTCATGTATGGTTTTTCCTGCAAATTATTCCCTCATTTCTAGCATATTTCTACTAAATACAATATAGAAAGTGTTGAATGAGATGTACTGTGTTTGCCTGGATAAGAACATGCTAGTAAGGAGTGGCACATGTCATGACAGAAGCATTTCTTCTTAGCTCATTACCTCCCATTCTCTTCAGCTCTCCTCAGCATAACGTTGAAATGTCACTAACGCAATAAGTAATTCAAATGTCAGAATGCCCTGTCTTTCACTGCCCATCTTATTTTTTATCACCTCTCAGATAGGTACATAAAGTTATGGAGGGAAAATGGTAACTCATTGAGGCTGAAGGCATTACTCATTTAAAAAATGAATGTTACACTTTGTTGGTTACTCCGTGTGAGAGTCTGTAAGAGAGACATAGATGAGGGAATGAGTACAATATGCGTGTGTGTGTGCATATGCATGTTATATGAAGTATAATCTGTAATCGTCAGAAGGGTTATTTTTGGTGGGATGGGTGACACTTCATATATATTTGGGAGCACATCTTGCCTTCTTAGAAAACTGTTCGCAGTGCTGTTATTAAGCAGCATTAAGCACTGAATGATTCTGCCTATCTGCAATATAAAACACTTATGAAAATTTCATAGGTCTCTTTTTGCAGCAGGCATGCTAAAAAGATTCTGTGCCAATGCATTTACAATATTATAGTTAAAAATATGTTAGTATTTTATTATTAATCCTAATATGCAGGAGCTTACAGCGCTCTGGTATAATAGTCTCCAGAGCAGGCAAGTTCTCAATGACAGAAGGCAAAATATATCTGGAATAGAAATCATCACCCTCTCCCCCTTTCAGAAGAATGTAACCAATCTTCACTAAACTGAATTCATATAAGCTGTATGAATTTTTTCACAGTGTATGAACTAGTTTGTCCTCCATTCGTTCCCAAGACATACCTACTTGGGGAAGGACAATACAAGATTTGACCGTTTATGGGAGATGTCAGGAAGAACAAGTCATCCCCTGCCTTCACATGAAAGGTTTGCGGTCTGCCTCACTTTGTGAACAGCAGAGTTCCTCTATTTCTTTGTCATTATGAATGATACCGTGAAAGGGTAAGACATGGTAGGACAGCACTTGCCCAAGTTTGCACATGACTTCAGGTTCATCCTGTAAGAGAGCATCTGAGCTTTCAGTCTGGAGGCTAAAAGGTGGGCAGATGCCATTTTAAAGACTTTCTTTGTCTCACAGACTCCCAAAACAAGCATCTGAGCTGCAATAAGACTGGGAGTCACTGAATTAGATGAGTAGACCTGTCCTAGGTTCAGCAGTAGCAATCATTTTTTCTCCTTCTTAGTAGCTGGTGCAGCACTGCGTTTTTGACTTTTGGCCTGGGAACAGCACTGATAACACCGGTGGTTTTAGTTGCTGCTCAGCAATGTTTACTCTGACCAAGGACTTTCTGAGTCTCATGCTTTGCCAGGGAGGAGGGAAGCAAGGAGGAAACAGAGACAGGACACCCAACCCAAACTAACTAAAGAGGTATTCCAAACTACAGCACGCCATGCCCACTATATAAACTGGGGGCAGTCACCCAGAAGGGTTAGATCACTGCTCAGGTCAGGCTGGGTATCGGTCAGCGGGCGGTGAACAGCTGTGTTCTCTTCCCCTGTTATTTCCCTTATCATTATTGTTAATGGTGGTAGCAGCAGTGGTTTTGTGTTGTGCCTTAGTTACTGGACTGCTCTTATCTCAACCCTTTGGTGTTACATTCTTTCGATTCTCCTCTCCATCCCTCCGGGAGTCGGGGGAGAAAGGTGGGGGAGTGAGAGAGGGGCTGCATGGCTCTGGATTGCCAGCTGGGCTTAAACCACGACAGTTCTTTTTGGCACCCAACGTGGCACACAAGGGGTTGAGATATCGGCAGATCTGACCAGAGTGCGTCTAATCGTATTTGTGATAAGCATTCATTGTTTTGGATTAATAGTCACTTGTCACAATGCTGATTTATTGGCTCTCAAAGTTGTTGCTTTTGATCTCACAATTTCAGCATGTCGTACCTTATTTGCAGCCAGTATTTGCTGTGTTAGTGTTTATCGGCTGGGGCCTTGGGCTAAGGTTCTTGTTTCATTGTACTTTATGGTAATGACTTGTAATACAATAGACTCATTGATCATGAAACTGATCTGGCTTGCGTTCCCAGTGTGCTCACCACCTCTATACTTTGGGAGGTATATAATGGAAGTGTTTAGCAATTACACATCTTTTTTCCCCTCCTCAGGTGGTCAACCCATGAAGGAGACATTCCCTTACCTTCCCAGCTCCCCCACCAGACCATTTACAACATCATCTGAAAGTTCTGAAGGTTTTGAATAGCCTTGAGACCTGCCTGCTGATTGTGATGGGGATCACCATGTTGGCACTCATACAGAGTGTGTTTTACCCACAACCATTTCATCTGATCTCAAAAGTTAAGCAGAGTCGGATTTGGGCCTTGTCTAGGGTCAGACGACGATATAGGAGGACCAAGAGATTTTCCCCGAGGCTGGACAGTCATGAGTGGCAGAGTGTGTGGGACAGCATGGGCGAGTTTCTTGGCCAGTGGGCCCCTCCAGTGCTTTGGAACTTCACCCCTGAACAAGTGCAAAATCCAGGAAAATTAGCAAAACATTTAAATGAGGTGTGTTATCATTCTGGTCACACCAGAGAGGGACAAACCATGGCAACATGCTGGGGCTTGTCCTATGCTTACAGAGCCCTGTTCAACATTGTCGAGCACCTTCAAAGGGAAAAAAATGTCCCTGGATCTGATGGCAAAGCAACCGGCAATGCAGCTATTCTAACTACAAATACAGGAGCTACACCAACCTCAGCAACAAGTACAGCAGCTACTCAAACTCCGACTGCAACAGACAGTGCAACTACTCCAGCTCCAAGCACAGCAGCTACACCAGCCCCAGTGACAAGTACAGCAGCTACTCAAACCCCTACAACAGGTACTGCAGCCACTCTGACCCCAGTGATAATCGCTGCAGCTAAACCAGAGAACCAATTCCTGCCAATATTGGTTGCCCCTGTACACAGGGAAAAAGCAAAAAAGAGGCACAAAAGATGAAGCAAGATGAAGAAACAATGTACTCACCACCTGGGACAGCATCTGACCAGGAGTTAGTAGTATGTGAATCAGAGGAAGAAGAGGAAAAAGAGGTGATATCTTGACCCCAGACCTCAAATGAGCTATGGAATATGCGAAAAGATTTTACATGTCAATCAGGGGAGCACATCATCACCTGGTTGCTCTGATGCTGGGACAGTGGGGCTGACCGTCACAAACTAGAAGGCAGAGAAGCCCCCTTGCTAGGGAAGGGGGAATTGACAAAGCAATTGCAAGAGAGAAACAGTCCCTCAGCCTCTGGAAGAGACTCTTGGCAACTGTGAAAGAAAGGCTTCCATACAAGGACGATGTTATGAGTCATTCGGCCAAGTGGACTACTCTAGAGAAAGGCATCCAATCTCTGAGGGAATCAGCCATTGTAGAGATGATCTATCACATCAAGCAGAATACCGGGGATGTACCCATAGATTCAGATGAGGTCGAATTACACGACCCATGTGGCAGAAATTTACACAGAATGCACCATCATTATATGCCCACTCATTGGCAGCAATAACCAGGAATGATATAGCACCACCAACAGTGGATGAAATGATTCATCAACACCAAGAGTTCAGAGACAATCTCACCCCTTCCATCATTTCAGCTGCGGAAAAACTCTCCCAGGAGCTCAAACAATTAAGAGACAATCTATCTGATCTATCCAGTTCCCCACATGTACCAACACACGTCTCACCTATTAACGAAAGGCGTCCTACTGCTCGAGAGAGAAGATCTAAGAGGTATACGACACGGGCCACCCTATGGTTTTAAGCCTACAGCACTTGGGATTCCCAGGTGGTCTCCCATCCAAGTACTAACCGAGCCCGACCCTGTCCAGCAGTGCAGTCAGCAGCCAGGGCCCCAGAATCCAGCATCTGCACAGATCAGAGCATTTCCAAGGAGACAGCAAGGCAAAGACTCAGCACAGCCTCTGCAGCCCAGATCTGCATCAGCAGGGATATGACGGAAACTCGACTCGAGCTCCATCAAGTGTCTGCTCTGTTTCCTCAGCTACAGGCTAGAAAAGACTTTCATTCTCTTTTGCAGGTGGCAATATTAAACACCAGGAGAGGACTCGCAGCCAGAAGCCAGGGGCAGCAATAGCAGTCTCCCTTTTTAGGGGCACTCAGCTGCTTTTTCCCTCTCCTTTCCATTTCTGGCTACTTTTCCCACTTGACTGATTCTTGGGGGTTGCAGCCTGCCCCAGGAGACTTTTTATGCACCCTTAGTGGCTGCAGCCAGTACAGACCTTACTGATTCCCAAACTGCTTCTGGGGTACATCACCAGCCCTTGGTAGATGTTAGTGTCTCCCCACCTGCCCCTTCAGCTGCTTGAGACAGTGCTCCAGCTCTAACTGTGCACTGTAACCCGCTCCAGCTGTAAGGAGCTGGGATAACCTGCTCCCATGAGCAATGTGGCTGTCAGCTCTGAGGGCTTAATGAATGTGTGGCAGCACCCCACCAGGCAGCTGCAGAGGAGCAGGCAGGAGATGGGAGCCTCAATCCCCATTTCAACTGCCACTAGAAGAGAAAACATGCACAAGTGCCAGTAAATGGGCACTGGGGTACGGAGCAGACCCCACAAGGGTGAGGTTGAGCGCCCCATCCTGTTCCCTTTGGAGCAACAGACCCGATATTGTGCAGCCCATGCTTTTTCTTTGATCCCTGCCAAGCTGCAAGCAGATGTCTTTCGCCCTTGCTAGCCCCTTTGCCTGGAGAATGGCTCCTACCATGTTAGTCATCACTCATGCTCCCAGAGTGCCAGCAGCCCCTGTCAGCAGCATCAGTAACAGCCTCCACAGAAAACTGCATCTCTCCCATTTCTTCAAAATTATTTTCAGTGTTTTCGCAGGCTTTGGGCAGTTGCTCCAGCAGCATTCCTTTGGGGAACTGGAAACAGCTGGGGATGGATTAGAGCAGGTATCAAGCATCTCTTGCCAAACAGGGCTGAATATTCCCCTCCACACATTTCTCTGATGGTTGAATGGCTTCACTTTCAGACACAAGATAGCTGAGGACCCCTTACAGACAGATTGTTTCTATTTTCCATTCTCCCTATTTAATGCCTTTAATGACAGTGTTATTACAAAACCATGACATTTCAGCATGGCTTCATGGCAGTATCACTCCAAGAAAAGCTTCAAAAATTATCTCCTTTCAGTGCAATTTTTAGCTGTGTTTTAGCCACTTCCACTCCTCTGCAATGCATTTTCTTCACCACATTCTAAAAACTTCAGAACAGGACTCCTTGCCTCTGGCCTCCACACTCATTCCCATGGGGCAAGCATCCATAGTCAGTGCCGTATTATCACAGCTTGGTGCTGCCCTTCAGCACCAGCAGAAATAACTCCAGCAAACTCCCCAAGGCTTCTAATCTCATGAGAAAGCAGCCTGCTGGTGTAGCTTTGGCACTGCGCATTCATGCCAAAGCCAAAACCAGCCTGTAAACATCACCAGCAGGACATGTGGCCAACATGGCCTTGTGCAAGGATGCTGGGGACCATCAAGCAGCCAGGTCTGGAGGCTGCCCTCCACCACTGTGTCTTCTGGGTTTTAAAAGCACAAGGAAGCTGGCAATGATCCCAAGTGGGGCACGTGTTGCCCAGCATCGTTTGCAGGCCAGCGGGATTCCTGGCAGTAGTTCGGAGGTGATTAATAAGAATAAAACATTAGGGTAACCGCCTTGCTTCTCTATATTCTGTTCTCTGCTGTGCCCCAGCTCCTGCTGGGAGGAGTTTCAGTACCGGTGATTCATCTTGGGATGAATCAGAGGTAGAAAGCAGCGACTCAGCCCTTGTCCCTCCTCCACGCCCCTGCAGGGAGAGCCCAGTTCTGGGAGCACCGGAATATAACTGAGCTTCCTAGGCCTGCAGGTCACTTTCTGTAGATGTCTCTGAGAGAGATCTCTGAGGTCACATGGGAAAGTTACCACCCTAAATCCCAGGGGTTTTCAGACCAGGTCTGGATGCTTCTTTGGGTTTTTGGCTGACTTGCCACAACTCTGGAGCTCGCAAAATGCCAGGATGTGAGGGTCTCCAAAAGGCCCTGCAAGCACAGGGCACAGCCAGCCCAGTCCCCACAGCCGCAGCAGCACTGAGCTCACACCTGCTGCAACCAGGAGGTGTTTTGAGGAGCACTGGGGCCGAGGCCCTGCCCCAGCAGTGGCCACAGTGCCATCTCTCTGCCTCTAGGCTGGAGCAGGTCCCACAGGGGCAAATCGAAGGTGCTCACCTGGCTGCAGCCACACATGATTGCTGGAGCACCCTGCCATCACCCGCATCAACTCTCAGTGCTGGCACGGGCAGTGACATCTGTAAGAAGGTGTCTAATGGGATTCTGCTCGCAAAATATCCTCCCTTTGCAACACACATGGGAGCAATTACTTTTGCAGGGCTTGTTTTCCGGTTTTAATAGTCCTTATATTCCCCATAAATTTCATTAGGTGAATTTATCTGGACACTAAACTGCTTGATATAGTATTATATTCACAGCAGGAAACTATTTGCAATTCTGGTGAAAATGAGCATTTCCTAGTTCTATCAGCCCAGAGAATTACATTATCAGGGAAACAATAACCAGCTGAACTGGGGGAGGGTTTGATTCATGGTAATTACTGATCATATGCAGATTACTTTACGGCTTTAATTCCTTGGTCTCCCACTGTTTGCTTGCTTAACCTCTAAAGAAAAAAGGAGGGGGGAGTGAGCATATGAGCGTCTTGTTAGTAAGGCAAATTACAGAACCTAATTTGTTGATTACATGAAAGGAAGCGGAGCTCTGCACAGACTGGGAAGACGGTGGGCAGGAGCCCGCAGCGAGCCCTGCTTACACCCGTTACTGGCCACAGCCACTTCTGTGCTGTTCTTGAGCACCCAATTCACATCCCCAAGGTTGCAGCCCTCACCTGCGCTTGTGGCTGGTTTTACCAGGACATGTGAAGGTGGCTTCTTGCTTCTCCAGCCCACAGCGCCTCTCCCTTCTCTGCTTTCACCCTCCTTCATCAGGGTGGAGGGTAAGATGTATCAATTCATTCATGCTCAGAACGCCTCTAATTCCACTTCTTCCAATTGAGTGCAACAATGAGGCCCTTGAAAACCTTCAGTTTTAATTCACATCATGCTTTAAAGCATCAAAAGCTGGCTAGCAAGCTACAGGCTGCCTTTGATAGAGGTCTACCCGAAAACACAGCAGCACATCACCACTGTTTCTCAGACAGTCTGGCCTTTCCAAACCAGCTCTTCTCCTCTTATTTCCTACAGCAAACCTTCATCAGACTCACAATCCCCAGAGATGGAACTGACCCTTTGATCATATATATTATTCTTAGCATTGCTGGAGTGAAAATTCAGCCCCTGCTCTCTCTGTAATGGAGAGGTGGGGAGCAGGGCCCTGTCGCTGGCTGCCTCCCTGGGACCATGGCCATCCCCGCTGTGTCTGGGCAGCGTGTTGACTGCGTGCTGCATTTATTCTTAAAATAGGTATCTACACCCTCCTAAGTGACAAGCGGGTTGCTCAAGGGGAGCTGAAAGAAGGCAGGGGCAAGCCAGCAGACTTTTATCTGCCTGTGCAGGATGGCCACCCTTTGGATTTCTCCCCTTGCAGGTCATAAGGTTTTATAAGAATGATACAGGCTGCTTTGCAATTACCAGTAAGAACTACTCACTCCACATTTACCACCTTATTTCTCTGCCTTCCTTCAGTGCAAGAACAATAATTAAAGTGCAATCATAATGAAATAAATATAATTAGAAGAGAGCTGCTTTCCTTTTGGCTGTTTGCTCTGGCAAGGCTGCTTCCTCCCTGTCTGTGCCTGTTGTTTTATTCACACTCACCACCAGGTAACGTTTGATCAACGGACGCAAATTAGCAGGATGCAGGCGATGTGTGATTTCTGCGCTGCTGGTGCGTGGTTTTGCTTCAGCACTGAGCCGGCTGCCCCCGGGGTCAACCATAAAACCACTTCGGGCCATGCTGAAACCCGCCGGGGCGGCCATGTCCCACCCCGGCGCCTCCCGTCTCCCTCCATGGACCCGCCATGAGGCGGGTACCTCAACCACGCAGCCGGCCCCGCTGCCGAGCTGGAGATGCGCATCGGGAGGTGGCAGCACTTTCCCGCCTTCCAGCCCGCGGCCGGGGCGGGCAGAGCCTCTCGCTCGGCTCCAGTGCTCTCTTCAAGAGAAGAAGAAGCAATTGTTATTACTTTTGATTTCGAGGTCCACGTCTGGCACCTCACACTTCCCATTTACCACTTACTGCTATTTTTGGCTCTCCCGTCCTTTCCTTTTTTTCTTTTAAGAGATGAGAAGGAGTTTAAAGAAGCAGCAGAAAGGCAGCAAGCCACCTGCAGCTGGAGCAGCATCGCGGGATCACCCCCGCTCCAGAGAGGCTGGATACCTAAGGAGCGGGATCCAAGGTCACCAGTGTCACTCATGGGATGCTTGCTGCAGGACTAGGCCCCCACCTGCTTCATGGAATGGGGGCTGGATGCCTCATGTGGTGGGTGTTCCCCCCAGCCTCCTGCTCACCCGGAGATGGGGGAACAAGCCCCAGAGGAGTCCAGTGAGAATCCCCAAGCCGAGTGAGAAATCCCCTTCCCTTGGTCATCTTGGGATGGGAAAGCAGCGCAGGTGGTGCCCCATGAGCAGCTCCGCAGCATGGGCACCATGAAGCATAAGGACTCCTGAGAAGGGACCTAAGGGGAACTCAGGGCTGCCAGATCTGCACCCACCTCCTGACCTCTCCCAAGCCTCCTGCAATGCAGCTGGAGCAGGTGTCACAACCCCACTGTCCCAGGCTCCTTCAGCTGCTGGGAAGGCCATAAATCACATGAACCATTTAAACATAAATCTGGGCTGGCTCCTGTAGTGAGAGCTCTGAAACACCTTTGCTTTACAGAAGCCAACAGCCTGACACAGCAGAGATGCCCATCTGCTCCTCCCTGATGCAGACTTGTTGCTTCTCTGAGGGATTTAATCAATCAGCTCGTGTCTGACCAGCTGCACAAAATGTTTCTAAAACCCAAAGCATTTCCTTGCCCTCAGTGTGCCAGCTTTAGCCTCCTGCAGACCACACATCAGACCCAAGAGAGCTTGAGAGCACTTTAAAAAAGCACCCAGATGACTTTGGATAACATGAGATCTCTTTCCCAAAAGAAGCCACGGTGCTTTGGAGCCGAAGAGGACATCTGGAGGTTCCTGTGCCATTTCTGCCAAGTGGGACATAGCTGGTTTGAGAATGTTCCCCCTTGTTTGCAGAAAGATCCAGGGTGGAAAAACACCCAGCTCTGCTGTGGGAAGGAGCACTTAGCAGCCATGCGCAAAAGCAACAGAGTCAGAGTCCGCACCTTGAGGTAAACTGATTGTAAACTGGTTGGAGGGATGCTGGCCCCAGCAGAGCAGCAGCACAGTCCTTGGGTGCAGGAAAATTCACCCAAGTGCTAGTTACAAAATAAACTAGACTGGGCAGAAGCAGCAGACAGCACATAGTAGGGTAAGCGAGCTGTTCCCTAAGGATCAGCACAGCGGCACTCACATGCAGCTATTTGTCTGCACTGAAATGGTGTTTCTGCCTGCCGGAATGCTGTGATCTTCACAGCACCACTGTGGGAACGAAGAGGCATTAAGGAAGATTTAATTCCTGATAGGTTGGTATAACCTTGTAAGATCTTATGGAAGTGTAGTCTTTTATAAACCCTGAAAGATGGGGCTTCTGTTTCATTATGTTTCACTTACACCTGGCAAGTAACATACTTGGCTGTCGTGTTTGTGAACTTACTATACTGTGGTGCTGTTGTGTGGGGCTTTCCTCACCCATCCTCACCACAGCCCCAGGTCATTAGGAACAACACAACCGTGTGAAAAATAGTCCTGCCAGGAGCTGGCCAAAGCTGAGTTCTGAGGTCCTGGTTAAAGCATATGAACAGAGCAGCTGGTGATGTGACAAGCTGAGTGCTGTCATCTCCCAGAGATTTCAGAGGAGCACCCTGGGGAATGGCTTTTATTGTTGTGTGGAATGCTGGAAAGCAGGAAGGCCTAGTTCGGCTGAAAACATTTGCAGTGCTCAAGAAAACTAAAGTCTACAAATGAGATTTGGAGTATCTGTTTCATCTGTAGGCATAAGAAATTGCAAGAAAACATGTCTTCTTAATCAGGAGTTTGAGGACAGGTGGGCTGCCACAAGGACGTTTCCTGAGAGCATCACTTGGGTTAAAACAACAAGCATCCTACAGGCAAGCACAGCGATAAATGCCCAGGCTTTTACTCCTTGCAGCCATACCTATCTCCTAACATTCACCCGGGCACTGGGGAGAAGCAGCCCACACAGAGTGGCTCTCTCCACCCTGGGAACGAGAGGAACAATGGCAGGGACACCACTAAGACCTCTCTGCATTTCAGATTCACAGGACAAGCCCCAGCCTCCATCGGGGCAAAGCTGCTTGTCCATGGTGACTGACTCTCAGAGGCACTTCTCCACATGGAGCTGGCACAACAGGTTATATCACAAAAGGAAACCAGTAAGTATGTATAAATTTGGAGCCTGCTACCCCTCAGGACCATCCATGTGTGCTTGGGCTGGTGTTTGTTACTCCCTGGTTGACCACAGAATCACAGAATAGAACAGAATCATAGAATAGTTTGGGTTGGAAGGCACTTTCAAAGCCCACCTAGTCCAACCCCCTGCAATGAGCAGGGACAACTTCAACTGAATTCAAGATCAAGTTGCCCAGAACCACATCCAGCCTGGCCTTGAACGTCTCCAAGAATGGCACACCCACCACCTCTCTGGGCAACCTGTGCCAGTATTTTACTACCGTATTGATGCCTATCCTGCACCTTCCAGTGAACCTGGGCAAGCGGCGCAGGGCTGAGCTGCAGTGTGAGGTGGCAAGAGGCCAGCCTGCTCAGAAACAAATGTGGCTGGCAAGGCAAACAGCCCCCTGATTCCCTTTAAATGAAATAACTGATCCCTCTCTCATAAAAGTTTTCATACAAGCAGCAATGGCTGCACGTTTATCGGCCACCGGATATTCTGGTATCCGTGTCTGTGATTTCAGCAGCTTGTTTAAGCACAGATGCTCCTTTTACGGGCTGCAATAAATCAGGCCAATGATGTTGGATAAATTACTAGTTTTCTTTTGGTTAGTTTTTTGCAGATTAGAGTTATTATCTCTGATAACTACCCATATTCCCGTGTCGCATACCTTTCTAACATGAACATTTTTAATAGTACAGATAAAAAATGCTGCGTGGATCTCCCCTCCCCTTCTCGAGGTAAAGCCAACACAAAGAGCCAGCTACAAAATAATATGAATTCTTATTGCAACCATGTGGTTGTTTTGAACATCTCTATTAACCTAATATCCACAGGAAAGTGAATGCTCTGGGAAAACATCAACAAAGATAGCATTTTATTTGGCAGTTGATCATACAGGACTGCTATGTGCTTTGCCATGACCATTGTAAAGCTGGTTACCAGAAGCACTGCATACGCACAGTGGAGAAAATAGAGCAAGCGCATTGCAGATGTGAGCTGCCAAAATGAGTCAAGTCCATAAACTTAACCCAAACTCTGGCCATGGAGCAGGACCACATACGAGGGACATGGCCAACCTGCTCATTGCTGAGGATGCAACTCTTAGAATCCTGCTGCAAACCCAGTGCTGTGAATCTTGTATCCAGCTGAACACACGGAAGAAATGTCCTTTCTGTAACAGCCACATCTGCACAGGCACCCACTGCCATATGCCACCATGCCTGCCCCAGAAACAAGTGTCTCCATCTCCATAAGCCCCTCACACCATTTCCACTGCCCAAGGAGCCTTTTGCCTTTTCTTCCTTCATTCAGTTCTTGCATCTCTTTTCACAGTGTGTTCATGGAATGGACCTGGGGCTCAAAGGTGCTTGGAAAGATGCGCCCAAGTGACACTGGTTGTAGTCAACTTGCTCTGTAACACAGATCTTCTAAGCCATATTAAGGCTTCCAATCAACAATTATTTAGGGTAGTGAATGAGGAGGGTTTCCACGTGGGGTGATGAGTGCACCACACAGATCTATGGGTGTTGGTCAGCATCTGGCCCTCAATCTGTATTCAAAATGCATCCTGTCATCATCCCTCAATAGTCCAAAAAGCTGAATTCCTGCCTTTTATTTAACAAAGAAGGTTTGACTAATTCAAACTTAGCAGCACAAGCATGTGTACGGATTGCCTCCCCTCAGGTTTTCTACAAGGTTCTTTCTTTGTCGAAAGTTACTATAATTCAGATAAATGTCTACTCTTGTCACCAAGCCTATAGCTTTGACAAAGGCAGCTATTGATTCTGTCTAATGTGATCTATCCATATGAACGCAAGCAGCTTCCTACTCATCGAGATATCTGCTAAATTGCTACATATCGATTCCCTTATTTGTTTTGATTTTACCAGCTGTAAATGTTGGTGGAGTTTTTTGCCAATTTTGGAGCCTAACCTTCACAAAGACTCTGCTTTATTCCAGTTTTCTCAGCAAAGCTTGGTCAAAGTTTGTCCGAAGGATGGCATTATTTTATCCTAGTTTCCACAGGTTCCCTGAATGGCCTGGGCAGAAAAGGAACTGGGTGTTCCTTCGAGATCCCTTCTATCCTGACCTTTCTGTCAAAGCCATAACGTCTGTCCTTTGAGGCTTCAGACACTGACTTCTGAACACATGCACACCGTATCTACCTTAACTCGGCTGTCAGACACCATTACATTACAATTACCATCAATTAAAATTAATGGCTGTGTCCTAATGACATGGACTAGAATTTGACCCCATTTGTTCATTCATATTGTTATGATGTAATTTGCAGTCTCTATAGTGCTACGCCAGCTGCTAACAAAGCACATACAAAAGACCTAAAGAGTCTCAAGGAGATTTTCTTCCATGCCTGCTATTTTTAGGAGCACCAACCCTACTTGTTGGAGACCCTTCACTCTGCCTGGCAAGCGGCGGCTCACACTGTACTGATGGGAAGGGCTCAGATCAGCAGCTGTAAACAGGGGATGGCAGTCTGGTATTAGGAGCTCATAGTGGTTCAATAACCCTTCCTTCCCATTGGTTGTAAACAACCTGGAATAAAAAATGTCTCCCTGGAAAGCACTTTACTTGGGACATTTTTCCTAGTCTGTTATTTGTTTCTCATCAGTTTCCAAATCCAGCTTTAGCTGAAGAGGAAAGATGGTTTATCCATAATCTTTTTGTGCAGCATCTCTGTCCTGGGTTCAGCAGTAGCAGTCATTTTTCTCCTTCTTAGGAGCTGGTGCAGTGCTGCTTTTTTGACTTTCTGCCTGGGAACAGCGCTGATAACACCGATGTTTTTGGCTGCTGCTCAGTAATGTTTACTCTGACCAAGGACTTTCTGAGTCTCATGCTCTGCCAGGGAGGAGGGGAAGCCGGG
>WYDI02023578.1:0-70174 GCA_009867235.2 Psittacus erithacus | reverse complement strand
GGACAGCTGAGCATATCACTTGATATTCCCTGATCCACTGAAGCAATAGCTTCCATCTTTTCTTTGTTTGCAGGGTTATGCTGCATATGTAGTACATTTAATAGTTAGCCCTGCTGGTTTCAAAAATCATCCCAAATAGAAAGGTACTCATTTGTTCACCTGAAATACCTCCCTACTCAAGCAGATCCAGACAAGGAACTAAATCTGCTGTGACAAATACCAGTATAATCTATGACCTAGTAACAAGCTGGTTTGCAGTAATGCATAATGTTATATGTTCATATTATATAGTAAGAAGTTTGATATTAATTCTGTCAGTTATTTCTATATTATACTCTTTAGGCCTGCTGCTGCCACATCCCAAAGAATAGATGCATATTTATTTTCCTTGGAGAACACAATGTTAGAAACCTGAGAAACTGGGAAAAGAAGAGAAAACTTTATTTTTCGGTTTTTTCATTACTAATCTCACGTTCCTTTCAACCATATAGGAAAAAAGTTATTTTTGGTTAAAAAAAAAGATTTTTCCTTCTTTAAGTTGTCTTTTTCCAGCTAAAAGAGATCACAGAGCTTGACAATTCTGAGACAAACTGATTTTCTTTTTAATTTGGTTAAAGTCTCCAAACTTTTGAGACTTATCATGAAGAAGTAAAGAAAGGAATGATGATGTCATTTTTTCTCAGTTTAGGTGCCTTTATTGGTCTTTCCTGCCTGTACCTACCATGTTTTGAGTTTGTCCTGTTTTCAGTATGGTTTTGTATGTTTTTGGATACAATTCATCTACCAGTTCTATTTCTAATGTGCTAAACCACATGGACAATGACTGCAATGCCATCTCTTCCCATTCCCATAGCCCAGCAAAGTCCAGAACTACAGACCATACCTTTGATCAAAATCCTAACAAGGAACAGCAACACCACCCCCTTCTATTACAGAATTATGTTTAAAGAGAAGTTTCAGGATGCAGAGCTCACAACAAAAACACAGGCAAGAACTGTCAGTGTCAAGATCAGCCCCATTAAAATGGTGTGCATTATATTAGTGATGATGATTGTGATATAATTAGGACAGTACACACGATTTAGTAGTAGCAGCGTGCAATCTGCTTTGCTAATGAAGACCAGAGCTCTGCTGTGAAAGGCAGACTTCGCCCTAAGACTTTGCAATCTAAACAGTATAGAAATTGAGATGCAAGCGTATAATTTTTTCCATGCTTTTTGTTTCAAGTAATTTCACTGTCTCAGTGGACTACACACAGTACTGTCCAGTATATCACGCTGTATCAGAGGTTCATTCCTACAAGCAACCTTAACCTGCTACTGCTAGCACTGAATACATCCCTGACATATCTTTATCTTAAAAAAAGAAAAAAAAGAGAGAGAAGAGGATGGTATTCTAACAGTGCAGCTTGTGTATTTGTTACTAGGGAAACAAACGGCAAAGAGAAAGAAACCCTCAGTGTCCTTGTCATTAGGATCTTTCAGTGGAGAAGCAGCGCTTGTGTTAAAACAATGAAAACATTGTTCAGCTTTCGGCGTCCTTTGCTGTCCTCACTGAATGACAGACATTTCTTTCTCCCCCTTGTCCATCTTGTCATCTGTGAAAAGGAGAGTCACTTCTGTATTCAGGATTGGCCTGCTGGTTATTTATTTATTCCTCATGTAGAGTTTAATTTCTGTTTCTGTGTAAGCTGGTCAGTTACTAACATCTAAACCAAGATCAGAGCATATCCCTCAAGGTAAACAGGAGAAACCCAAGGTTGCATTCATATGTGTAGAAAAGCATAGAAAGAGTGCTAGAAACTCCAAGTTTGCACTTCTTCATGTCAGTGCTGAATCAGATCATCAGCAAGACTTCTGAGCCTGAGAGGTTCTCCAGCATTTGCTGCATTTCAACATCAGGACTCCGCGCAGCTGCGACCCCTGAAGAGGATGTGTGGCACCACGGCCCCTGAGGTTCAGGGGTTGTGTATTGTGGTGGAAGATGCGCCATCAGTTTCAGCGAGGCAGTGAGGTGTCAGTCCACCTGAGTCATGACTAACCTTGCTGGTTTCGGTCAGTCACGAGGTGTCAGTCATGACTTAGGTGGGCTGACACCTTACTGCGTGGGTTGGGAGGAGTACCTGAGGAGATCAGTGTTGTTTTTATTGTGACTTTCTGCTCACTGCTTAAGATTGCTCACCCCTAGTCCTGAAAAAGAGGATAAAAGTTGGAACTAGGGCAAACATCCTGAAGTATAATACTTAGAACTGTAAAATACAATGTAAGCTATACTGTTATTGAAAGGTTGAAGCGATTACTTCTAAAGCATACATAGAGGAGTATTTCTATAGGCAACTGAGTGGCAGCTGTGTAAATAAGGTATAGGATCAGCCATACAAGATAGCAAAGCCATCCATCTGCTCAGGTATCTTCCAACTAGATAAAGAATGGACCAAGAAGTCTATCTTGTTATGGGAAAGTAGCAACAGGCCCCTCAAAATGAAATAAAAGAAACAGCTTGTTACAAATTTGTAAAAGCCTTTATGGGATATTTTTAACTTTTAACAGGATGGAGCTGTTTTTTAAGAAGCATCTCAAGATTTATGTACTCTCTGCCCTGTTTCAAATTTAATGCAACTTCTCTGTCAAACTACGCCACATCCCTGCCTCTTTCTCCATTCCAATTGTTATCTTTTTCATATACCTCATCTCACTTGTCTATGGGGGCTGGATTAGGAAGCTAGATTCAGTATACTCTGAAGTGTAGCTACATCAGAAGGATTATCACCTTTCTGCTTCTTACAAGACTACAGTTACCAACACTGGAGCTGGAGAGATGTTTGGAATTGCAATAGAAGTCCTGCTGGAAATACTCTCACAGATGTTTGTCTCCTTCTGTTTTACCAAAATCTTTCTTCTTTATTGTGCATCTTTTTTGAACTATTCTTCAGGAATGGCCACCGATTGAGATGGAAGAAGCATATGACAAAAGATGTATAAGCATGTGAATAATATTAAAAAATGGATAGGCAGAGAAAGATCAAGCAGCACATGGCTTATTGATTACAGGCACTGAACTGGAATGGATTCTAGTTCTCTTGTAGTCTGTAAAGCTGCAAAGGGAAAAAAAAGCGCTAGTTGATAACAGGTTAAGAAAAGGAAAAGATTTGTCAGTATTGACAAGAAAAGGAGCTGAAGAAATCTTAGTGATGCTGCATTTCGGCAGCACGACAAAGAAGCCCTGCCCCGGGCACAGCTGAACGGCAGCTCCCGCACAGGCTCCCTCAGTCCGGGTCTCTGTACCCTGCCCATGGAAACAGCCGACCACAGCCAGAATAAACCAGGGGCCGGCTTTTATTTACTTTCTAAAGAAAAACGCGATCATTGCCAACAGACCCCAGATGCTCCAGGAGCTACTTTAATGTGAGTTCTAGTTTGGTTTCATTAATCTTCAAAATTGTTCTTTTATACCTTAAAAGCTGTGTATTTTCTGTATAAGCAACGAGCTCTTCCCCAGACTCCCTTTCTGGGCACAAGTGTTCTGACCTATCTTTATCTTCCAACCTCCAGCTGGGCTTCTTTTCTTCCTGTGTTTTTCTTTACATCACTTTTAACAGACTTGCGTGATCTTCCCGGGTTTCACCCAGTTTCAGCAGCAACGTGGAAGACAAACACCCTCCGGCAAGGAAAAACAAGAGCAATCCTACACCGCTTATAACAGCGCCCTCACGCGAAAGCCCCTCTGGAATTACCCCGGGATGAAGCCACAATTACCTCACGTTCGCTTCGCTCCCCCTTCCCCGCCACCCACACACCTCAGCGTTAGGCCCCGCCGCCGCGCCCCGCCTCGCAGCGCCTGAGGCCCGGGAGGCGGCGCTGAGGGGCGCCCGCCTCGCGCGCCAGGACGGCCCGCCCCCCGCGCAACTTGCGCGCAGGACCGCGCTCTTTCCCGGCCACAAAGCCGCGAGGGAGGGAGGGACGGAGGGGGCGGAGCGGAGCGCCGCGCACCGCGCACCCCCCCCCGCGGCCGCTCTTTCCCCCGCTCCCGGCCCCGCCTCCCCAACGCTGCCAAGGGGCGGGGCGGGCGCGAGGGAGAGAGAGCGCGCGCGCGCGCGCGCCGTGATTGGCTGCCGGCGGCGGTGGGAGCGCGTTTAACGGCCGCAGCAGCGCCGGGCCGGGGGAAAGCAAAACAAAGGCGGCGGCGGCGGGAGCGCAGCGGCACCATGCTCCGGCCGCCCCTCGGCGCTCAGGGCGGCAGACGCGCGGCCAGCCCCCGCCTATGACCCCTGCCCGCCGCCGAGAAGGTACCTTCGAGGCGAACGAAGCCGCCATCCCCCGCCCCCCGTCTTTGTTTTTCGGCGAGGGCCCAGAGCTGAGCCCTCGTTGGCAGCCGCCTGAGGACAGGGGGTGCCGCCTCCCCTCCTGCCCTCACCCTCTGAGGGAAAGGGGCCCGGGGAACCGCTGCTGCCCGGAGTCCGGGCTGGAGAGTGGAGCCGGCACGGCGCAACGGTGAGTACCGGAGCGTCCGAGAAGCCGGCCCTTCTCCGTTTTGAGGGGGTATTTTTGTGGCGGGGGAGCACGGGCCGGGAGGCGGCTGCGGCCGAAGCTCCCCGTGTTGCGCCTTCGGCCGGGGACCGCCGTTTCCTGTGTGCGCGGGGTCGGAGCCGCCGAGGCAACTTTGCTGGCGGGAGGAGGGCTCGGGCGCTATTTATAGCGCCTGGAAATGACGGCAGCGCTGTCTGCCTGTAGTCTCCTCGCTACGGGGCGGGTGGCGGCGGTGGTTTACATAAGTGAGGGGGGGCGAGGCCGAGCTCGGCGGGCAGGGGTCCTGTGAAGTCTCCCCCTTCGCTCTTGTCCTGCGGGAGTTCCTGCCCGGGGCTGGCGGGAGCTGGTCTGTGCTTGGTGATGGCGTACAGCAGTGCCCGGCGGCGGGCTTGGGGAAAGCGAGCCGGTGTTCGCGGGATCGCCGCGAGTGCGAGAGGAAAGGCAACGAACGGCGTCACCCACCACAGCGGCTTTGTGCTCCGGCGTGAGGGAGAAAGCGGCTTAAAACGTGCGCGAAGCCGCCGCTGCCTCCCGGCGGGGAAGCCGAGCCTCAGCCCGGAACTTGCTCCTTACGTATATATTTTCCCCCTGTTATTTCTCGGTATCTAAAGTGACAATGAGGCTCCCGTGTGTCAGTCCTTAACTTTGCCGGGTTTTCCCTGCCGGAGTAATCGGATCGCAGCTTGCTAACAGCGCGTGCACAGGCTTTGTCCGGCTCAACGACTCCCTTAACAGGATTTTTGTGTCGCTCCGTTCCTTTGCGCCCGGCAGCAGTGACGGGGACGCTGCGTTCTTCCACTTGCTATTCCTCCCGGCGTTTACGTGGGGCTCCGAGCAGCGCCGCGACCATCCCCGCGCAGGCGGGGGCGCAGGCGGGGACGCGGCCGTTGCCCCGCCGGTGCCCGGGGCGGGTGGGGGGCGCTGAGCTCGCCCCGCGGGGCGGGTCCCGGTCCCGCCCGCCCCCCCGCCACGCTCATCGGGGTGTTTGTTTACACATCCGGGAGCCGCGCGGGGCGGGGCTGCCCCCCCCGCCCATTGGCCTCCCGGCGGCCCTCCCTGGTGACGTCACGTGCGGGCGGTGGGACCGGGCTCTTAATTAATTATCCCCCTAATAGCGGCCTTGAGCTCTCGGGGCTGGCGGGCTCCGTGCCGGGGCAGGGCCGCAGCCTGCGAGGAAGGTGAAGAGGCTCCAGCTGTGAGTCTGCGGCGAATGCAGAGGTTCTGGGGTCATAGGGACAGACCAGCCACCCGAAACAGGGTCTTGACAGTGGTTCGGACATGACAGCTGCTCGCTGGCTTTGTGTGTAAATGGCAGGAGGCTGTATGCACTTTGACTTGTAGTTTCTTTTGAATTCCTTGGGTCTTCAGTAAAAACGTAGCTGTCATATGCATGACCAAAGTGCGGATTGTGGTGTTCTCTAAGAACAGGAAAGGGATAGTTGCTTCAGGTTTTTGTAATGCTTTCCACGGAGTACTGAACAGTGGCCATGGAACCTGCTACTTCTCACAGCTATCAGTGAACCGAGACTGGGTTTATTCACCATTACTAGATTAAGCTAAGGAATGGTTTAAACTTTGAATCTTGCCTTCAACATCACAAAGCAACACGTTCTCTTAGGGGTGTGTATCAAACACTTAAGATTGCCTTCTTGTTGAAGAGAGCAATATCAATACAGTTTTTAAAAAGAGCATTGGAATTACTTCATTCCTGTAGTTGGAAGTGCTGAGTATATGGACTCTGAGAAAGTCCAGGTTGCATTTACAAGTGTGAATTAAAAAGAGCTGCTAGGAATGTCTTGAAGAAAAATATTTTCCTCCTGTGTTCAATTTGCTGAACTCCTGCAAGCTTTGAACTTGTGTTTCAGTTACTGATTGAAAGGGTCTAATCCAAAGTCAGAACATCTTTGCTGGTGGTGCCTTTCATTCTGAAGCCTTGTTTGTTGGGTTGGGTTTTTTCCATTTCTGTGACATTAAATAGGATCTGCATCCTTCTAACATAGGAGTTCAAGCAGGGAATTCAGAGGAAGCCTCATGTTTAACTTTCAGGACTGTATTTCTTATGTAGTCTTTTGTCTATAATCTGTTGTCTCTAATAAATACATCTTCATATCTTGCTGTTCTACAGATGCAAGGTGGTTGGTTGGGGTTTGTTGTTTTGTTTTGGTTTTTTTTCATTTTTGTTTGGGTTTTTTTTCCCACTGTAATAATTATTCCCTTTTTAGCTATAATTATCTTGGGACAATAGGTATATAATACCTGTTTACTCTATTAATAATTAAGTTCTGATCTTCATGCTAACTGGATTAATATTTCAAACAATGATAATTTCTTATCAAATCTTTTCTCCTTTTCAGTGACTGACAAAAGTCCAGTCATTCTGATGTGTAGATATGTGCTTTGGATGACAAAGTGTTCCCATTGTTGCTTTAGTTTTTTGTATTGCATATTATGCTACTTGTCTTGTTTGTAGCTTATCTCTACCTGTGCAACTTCTTGTGTAAGAAATTTTCTTTTAGCAGGTCCTCCAGTAGTTCTTGACTCTCTTTGGCTGCTGTCAAGGTTAAGATTAAAGGGATTTGGTTTGGTGTTTAAATCTTGCTGTGGCTGTCTCTTGTGCTAGGCCTGATGTACAGATTACTTTCTCAAGTTGTCTTTTGAAGCACAGTGACTGCTCCCTATAAACAATCTTTAATTTATGTGGCTTTCATTATCTGCTCTATTTGTATTACAAGTATCCTACTACTGCTGGAAGAGTGGTTAACTGCTGCCCTGCATAGAGTTTACAACTCTGATAAATGTTTTGCATGCTTGTTCTAATAGCTGGATCAAGATACTGTAAACTCTTTATATTGGCTCTCATTTCTGTGTTTGTGCTATTGACCTACTTTGTCAGTCACCTGATAGCTGATGACATAAGTGACTGTGCAGTGTTCATGTTTGGGTTGTTCATTAGCTTGATGCATATAGCCTGGTGACTGATGGCCTTTGACAAATCAATAGTTGCTATTGTAAAGGTTTAGATTCTGTAATTTTCAGGCTAACTCTTGAAGGCTTACCTTTCCAGCCTGGCAGGAAGGTCTGGCCTTCTCTGTGCATGTAATACCTCTTAAAGGCGCTCTGAGGATTAAGAATGCAGTTGGCTATTCTTTGTGTAGAACTGACCATGATTTTTATAGCACCCATTAAGACTATTCTGGTAGAATGAGGAAGTATCTAATTAGCTTTGATCAGGATACTACTCAAGAAGGCCTTTGTCTAAAGGCATAATTCTGCTGAGCTTGAAAGAGGAGGCATGGATCCTTGACTAAGGCGGCAGTATCTTACTTGGTATTTGACTTAAAGCCAGGTGTGATACAGCAAGACTTCTTCTGAAAGCCAAATGGAACTATCTGTTTTATGTTTAATGTTGGACATGACAGATGTGTTCTAAGATTGCTTTTCTTTTGCTACATTGGAACTGGCCACTTGAACTTCAAAACCAATTGGCTTTCTCTAATCCCCTGCCTTTTTGCTGTAATTTTCTGCATGGATATCTTGAATCTTCCTTTTACATTGTAGAATGTGCTTGTGTTTTGTGAACTGTTTGAATCTCCTCCTTCATTACAAGTATGATGTAGAAGCCATTGGTGGAACAGCTGCTTGTTGCCATATTGAATGGAACTTGAATTGTGCAGCTTCATAGAAATAAGGGGCCTGTAATGCAGCCTGGCTCTAGATGACACTTTGCTTTATGTCTAGAGTTGTTGAATAATGAGTTTATTCTGGCCTTGTTGTAAGCTGCTAATTGTTCTGCTCTTTTCACTTACAGGTTGTGACTGTTTCTCTTCTGTCATTTGTGTGGAAAGTGCCACACACACTCCAGAACAACAACGGCTTTTGCTTGCATATTCCAGTGTTTCTTTTGTCAGCGAGTTCAGCAGAGTTGTAATTCTTCAAGTGCCAGCCCTGAGCTGAGTGAGGAGCCACCAGCAGAGATGGTAAAAATGACAAAATCAAAAACGTTCCAGGCTTACCTGCCAAACTGTCACCGAACCTACAGCTGTATCCACTGCAGAGCCCATCTAGCCAATCATGATGAGTTGATCTCCAAGGCAAGTGGCTTGTTTAGAGACCTCATGAATTATTTGTTAACCAAAATGGTTATCACTGTATCGCTGCTCCCAGTAGATAAGGGATGCAAATTGACACATATGTCAAAGTATCTTCCCTTGGTTCACTCTTGGGTCATATATGCTGCCTACTGAGGTCTGGATATATTCTGGGAACTTTGAATTTGACATAAAGGCTGGTCTGATATATTCCCCATACTGACAAGCTCTGTGTACTGTCAGGTAGGTACTACTTGTGAGCTCTCATATCTGAAAAGTCTGCTAAGGAAAGAAGAAAAGATGGATCTTTGGGTAGAGAAATTACTCTGGTTATGGTTATGCCAGATAAAGATTATTTTTGACTCTGACTGAAGGTCACAAAACTGGCTGTTTCAGCATGTTCCATTTCTATTATGGAATCTGTAAACGCACTTGCTTCTGTTGTGTACCAGTTCCTATAGAATATGATTAGCCAGAGATGTTTAGAATAGTTGGACTGTCTAAGCTTAAGCTTAGAGGATGGGTGGATCCTTGAAACAGGCTGGGCCTGTCCTTCTTACCTGTTCCTGGAAGAAATCAAGATTTGTGATGTATGAAATATGTAGGAAGGCCTGAAGTTTGGGATAAGTTGTTGACAGACTGGTTCATTCTCTGTTTCAGATAAGCTCCTGATGAATTTGTTCTTAATGGTGTATTGGAGAAAACACTTCAGTTGCTTTTCAAACCTCTACTTAAGAGGGTGATTTCTACTTTGCTATTTTGTCAAATAAAATTTTAATGGCAAACCCTTTAACTGTTACTCCTGCCTGTTTGTGTGTTCAGCAACACTAAGGTGATGCTACTTCTTGGGTGCTGAAGAGATGATGGGGTTTGAGAGTGCTGCCACTTTTGGTTTGTGGTTTTCCTTGGGCGAGGAGAAAATACATCTGTTTGCATATCCCCTAGAAGGTTATATGGGAAGTAATGGATCTTGCCTGTGCAGTTTTCCTGGTTACTAATTTTTGTTTAGGTCTCAAGACAACTTTTTGATTCAAATAGTAAAATTGGTGACAGTTCTTGGCTGTGTTGCTTACTGCTTGCTTGCTTCTGTTCTGCCTTTAATCTGTTCCCCTAAACAGTTCTTTTCCTCAACTTACTTACATGACATCAAATGCGAAGCAATGATCTAGCTACATGTATAAAATGATGTGAAGAAAAAAAAAAGGGAGGCCTTGTTTTCACAAAATCAATTAGGTTTGAAACGACTTAAGGTCAAGGCCAACCTCTACCACAGGACTGGCAAGTCCACCACCAAACCATGTCACTAAGGGCCTCATCTGCATGTTCTTTAAACACTTCCAGGAGTGGTGATCCCACCAGTTCCCTGGGCAGCCTGTTCCACTACGTGATTGCCCCCTCAGTGAAGAAGTTTTTTCTTAATATCCATTCTACACCTCCCTTTTTTGTTTTGCTTCTATTTGAATTTCATGTTTCCATGTTGATTTCAGAATTTGAGTGTAAGGGTTATTTTTGAAACACAGGATTCTAAATTGCAAGCAATCATAGCTTTATTCTTGCATGTTCTGGGCCAAAAACTGGCAGGAGGGGTTAATATTTCCTGAACTTCAGGTTATAATGCCTACAGAAAGAATGAAACTTTGCTAGCTATGTCTCTTGATGTATAAATTCACCAAGGAAACTCCATCCATGCACACATACTTCATATGAAGCTCTTCTACTAGACTTTTAAGTTTTTTTGCTTGTCTGCTTAATTGCTGCAGCTGGGAATTTTAGCAGAATATGTTTAATATGTTCTTAAGCAAATTGCATGTTCATATTGGTTTCATAAATTTCAAACATCAAATTGTCAGTTCAAAACAGGAGAGCTAAATCTACCTAGTAAATAGAAATAATTACTCCCAGATTATTTCTGATGGTGTTGGGAAGGATGTTAGGTATGGATTCTGGTTCATTTCTGAATTCCATAAATTTTTTTGCTGATACCTTTAAGTTTCTGAATTTTCAGGTTACTATGTGCTTATTTGATAGCTTATCCATATTATTTCAGCTTTTCTTGTTTTATTGTCTCAATCTGTGTGGTTAGATATACATTTAAATGTGAGGTGTATCTTCTTTTATGTTTTTGAAATAAAACATTTTCATCTATTGTACTTGTATTTGGAGCATAGCTTTAAAAAATTCGCCCTCCTTTAAGCTTAACTTCTATATATTCTAACAGTGGAGAAGTTCTTCTGATGGAAACAACTGCAAAGCAATAGTAAGATACACTTGGATCATTAAAAATAAGTAGTGCTGTCCTGGGGAGTGGTGGGAGGAGATAAGATTTGATTGCTGCAAATGAAAATACAGGTTAACTTGGAAAACAAAAATTGAAGAAATATAGTAGACAGTTGCCTGTGTAGACAGACGTGTAAAAGGATTAAGTGTGCCTCAGAATTGTTTTATGTGAATCCTGTTTCTGAATTTCTGAGAGAGTGCTTTCATAAATGCACATTATGTACAGTTAACTTAGGATAATGAGTTTTTCATTTACACCAACAATATCTAGAATCCTAGTTACCGTAACTACCAAGCCACTGCAAAAATACTTAACCTGAAGTTAAGCAGGCTGGTTCTGTAGAACCTGACGTTAGTGAAGAACAGTGTAGTTTCTGGGCTGGTTTGGTGTTATTGATGGAGCAGAGCATTGGACTGCTTTACCTGCTTTCTGCCCCCCTCCCTCCCCTTACTTTGGGGGCATAATTAAAAGCTAAAGCTCTGATTACAGTTGCTTGCTTTTTTTCAAGTGATTACTGTACAGTCTCATTCCAGAACTGTAGTCCCCCAAATACTCTTCAGTGTATAAAGGCAAATAGTATTAGCTGTCTAGCTGTAACCACTTTGTGTGTCATTGTACCCCCACCCTGCATTTCCTGGGAGTATAGTGATTGTCCCTTCTGCTGTATGGTCAGGGAAAAAAAGCCAAAATATATGGTATGCTCTTTATTTAAAGCAGCAACAACTAGTTTTCTAATGTGCTTTGAGGTGTAAGCATTTGTTATACTTGACACTATAATGTTTCCAAGTTCAAGATGAAAAGATAAACTATGCTACAAAATAAGTGATGTTTCTCTTAAATGTTGGTCTCTCTTAGAAAAGCAAAGAGTGCTGTGTATTTGTCAATCATCCTTTTGATTCTGGTCCCCAGAATACAATACTTCAGTACAGATTTGCAGTTCTTCCGTTTTTGAGAACTGTTGATGCCAGTTGTCTGACAAGGATGACAGCGTACACGAGTCACCTTTTCATTTTGTTCCTGCTCTGTTTGAGCAGCAGGATCTTTCTTACTTCAGAATTGATCACAAAGCTCTATGTTCCCCTCTCCCCCCGTCTTGTGTCCTTGCTGGTGATAAAATGGCAACCAAGAGCCTTGGCAGTGGCTTAGAAATAAGAACGCAGACTAATGTGATGGTATAAAAATGTTATCTGTGCAGATGAGTTCATCATCAGTTGCTTTAGTTTTCTCTGCAACTGTGAAAGGGCTCAACATGTTGCCTAGTATTCAGATCAACTTGGGTGTTGGTAAATAGAGAGTACACTTCAGCTACTTTCGCTCTATAACCTTGTGTTTTCTGCAGCAAGGTGGGAACTTTGGGAAAGGGGAGGTGTGGGAAGAAGGCTGAGTATATAGGAGTTCCAAACTAGGATGTAATCAGCTGCACAGATGTTGACAAACATTAGTCTCTACAGCTAAACAAATGCATACATATATGAACAGTTGCCATAATAATTTATAACTCCAGTCATCTTGGGAAGACACTGATTCAATGGATGTGTAATAAACCTGACAAACTAGATGACTTAATTGAAATAAGTGCAGTTTTGAAGTAGTGTTAGGTATGTCTTGAATGCTACTGATTTGCACTGTTAACAAGTCAGCAAATGGATTTTCTGTTTCTTTGGACAAGATTTAGAACTGAAGGTTAAACATTATAAAAAAAAACCCCAAACCTAACTATTAGGAATATACCAGTCTTCACTACACTGGGGATGCTCAAAGTACAGGGGAAGAACCTACAGCTTATTTCTTTAAAGAAGCAAATTCGTATTTCTCAAATCATATCCTGTTATGACTGCAGACACAGAAGTAACCTCTGTCAGCAAGCAACCACAGGTCTTACTAAAGAACAAGGCAAAATTTGATGCCATAGGAGGCGCTTGTTGGATTTAAAATGTTCAGATAGCACATAAAAAGCTACCAAACATTTTATGCTAATTATAATTCCAAAAATTCCAACAATTTTAAAAATTGACATAGTTAAGTTTGGAGGGGAAACTTCTATAACACGTGTTGAAGTCCAGGGGAGGTTGCCACTTTTGTGGCATGTACAAAACTTCATGTGTGTGCTGCTCTTTAGGTGATTCTGAAGCAACTTTTGTGAAAGCCTTAACTGAAAGAGCTTTCTTCTGATTTGCTTGTAAATGGTAGAAAATGTGCAGTGATTATTAACAGCAGTTAATTTTACAGGAGGCAAATACTGGTTCAGCAGTGAAAGTTCCAAAGAACTTGCGAATGGCTTGTGCCCAGTAAGTTCCAGTAATTTAGGCATTCAGGCACAGTCCAACAAATGACAACGAAATACAAATACTTAACGGAGATCTTGGAACCTAGTGGATATATTGCAAAGGATAATGCTTTGTTACTCAATGTTGACCTGCTTGAAAGACTGTTGAACCGTCTTACGTTGTGCCTTAATGCTTGGGATGGAGGAAAATCTGGATTGCTTTGTGCAGATGCTTATATAAATACTGTCACTTTCTTCTGTCTCATTCATTGTAAAGCATATCTGACCAGAGGGAAAACAGTCAAATGAAGTCACAGACAAGACTAGATGTGTCATTATTTTCAAGAACAAGTTCTGCATAAAGGTATATATATACACATAATTGTCATTGACATCACTGGGAAATCCTTGCACCTTATGTGTAAAAGAACAATCTTGATGATTAAATTTAGTTCTCCAAGGCATTCAGTAGGTCTGCTGTTATATTATTGATGAGAAGGAAAAGTCCTCAGCTTAAATAGATGCCAAAGCATTTTTAGCCTTGCTTAGCAATCTGTGGTTACGTTGTCCGCTGTTTAACAGCTGAGGTCAAGATGAGCTTTTTAAAGTTTTATTGTTTTTAAGTAAATATGCTGTTCTTAGCTTGATACAGTTTGGTAATCCCCTCTTGCTTATGATGTAAGGAGTATTTGGAAGGATAGTTGGGACTGTTGTGTGCTTGAAGTCCATTTTTGCTTCCTTCTGAAAAAGTTGAGAATGGGCCTAATTTCATAAATACTCTGGTGATACTTTAGTCTCTGAAGAGGCTTCTAGTTTCTTGGGTTGTGGTTTGGGTTTTTTTTTTTCTATTAGAGGGGAAAATAAGTGTAGTTTTTGGAAGTGAAGCAATCTTTGAAAAACATCTAAGAATAGATTTGAAGGCTTAAAGGAGCTGGAAAGTGTGCAAGGGAAATATTCTGCTTGTGTTTTGGCATAATAATTTCTGAAATACATTCAAGATGCTGTATAACTCAGCTCGTCCTGCCTGACAAAGTTGCCTTCCTGTGAAATATCATTTGCCAAATCTGCAGACGTGCAGTTTCTGAGGTGGATTTTTTTAAACTTAGTTTCCACCTATTGAACTTTATAGCTGGCTTTATTAAAATCAGTAAATAACTGAATGAAAATCTATGCTTACATTTTTTTAACACGATGGATATGATGGAGCAGCATTATCTCTAGTTGTGTGCAGTATTAAGGAGCTGGATCTGAGCGAAATACATGGAGCAACTTGTGTTTCTGGATTACCTTGAGAACACTGCCCCTAAGCATACTGTCCTTGGAATTACTCCGTAATATTTCTTTGAATTGCATATTTGTTCAGAATACTAATCCAGGTTGATCCATCTTAGCCGGTAGAGTGAAGTCTGGTGGATGTGAAAGGAAACTCAAGAAAATGAAATAAAAAAAAATGGGCCATGGGCTGCTCTCAATTCCAGTCTTTAGAATTGTCTTTCTGTGTTACGAGTAGCTTCCAAGCTACTCATAACATACTCATAAAATACTGTTAATGCCATTCTGACTTGCTTGTAATAATGCCTGCCATACTTTTAATACATGCTAAGATGGTAGTTTCTCTGGATGTTTTTAATGGAGCATGATCTCTAGCCATGCAATCTAATCCCATCTATGGGGAATAATTAATTGTATAAGCTTTTTAGTAGCTTCTCTCCCCCAACTCATGCCCTTAGGTATGCCTTAGGGCAGTAAATACATGTTCTGCTTAACTGATAACTTCATTTTCTCCTGGGTAAAAAGCTAATCCTGGTGTTGGAGGTAATGATGGATTTAGTTTGGAAGCATAGATCATCTCTAATTCTGCAGGTATGTACTAGCTTATGAGTGAAACATTATGAGTAAGGTTTCTTTACTGCAGAATGTATTGATGACAGAGGTCTGTCGTCTGACTTGAAAAAATCATATTACCAAACTGTTCTTACAGTTGAACAGTTTTACTTATACAGTCAGACAGTCTAGATACTTTAAACTGTACTAAAACAAAAAGTTATGAACTTGTAGATCTTCTTGTAGGAATGGACAAAGATGTGGATTTTTTAGGGGAAAAGTTAATTCATACATCAATGCAGTATTAATTGAGGACCATGAAAAAGCAGACTTAAAGCAAGTTTGTTATGGCTGGAGATACTGAGCTGATAAATTGCCCAGCTTCTGTGTTAAAGTCCTGGTTGATGTGAACCATTATTGATGACATTTGGAGGTCACACTTGCCACCATTTTCTAATACCTCTCTGCTGGGTAAGACACATTTAAAACTCAGTTTTAATAGAATGTTCTGGTTTAAGTGTGATTTATGTATAGTGCTAGCAATCTTGGAAGTGCTGAACACACCTTGCAAAGTAAAAGCTTGCATTTGCATAGGTGATGTTTATTCTTCAGAGGAGCAGTTTGTCTGGAGACTGGTTTGAACAGTTATTCCTGTTAGTCCTTGACACTGCCATTTAAAATACTCCATTTCCTTTGAGGAGTTGACACACAAGACATTTAACCTGACAGTCTTTTAAAATTCATATCAGTGTAACTGAATCACACAGTGCAGAGTGTGAGAAACTTAGTGCTGGTAAAAACAAATGTTTGTTCAGTATTCCTATTTTCTGGTTATGCAAAATACCTTGTTTATAACCAAGCTACAAGCTTAGCAAGAAGAGTGCTGAAATGAGTTGTCGTCTTTTAATTTCTAGTAATGGGATGCATTAGGAAGTAAAGCTTTGATATTAAATCTTTCTTCTAATAGGTGGAACCCTAATATATGTTAATCAATATTCCATGGTCAAGAGAATGCGTGTGTGACGGATGTATATCTATATACAGGTTTTGGGGAACAAAGCTGTTCATGTGAGTAAGAAACTATGACTGCCAAGCTCTGAGGAGTTAAGAAATTTGTAAGAAAAAATAAAAGCCATGGGTATTTAAAATTTTGTATCTTTACAGTGCCTTTACTGCAGTCCATGTATACGAGTTCCCATGGGTGGATTGCAGACATTAAATGCTTAGTGACACACTGACGTTGTGGTTGAACTGCCTAGACCCTTTTGCTATATTCCCAAACACAGTAATGCAAGTTGCTGCAGGTTGCTGTTAAGCTATCTGTGAGTGATGTAAACATGGAGGAACTCGCTCTTAGCAGCTGGGCAAAGAAACAATTGTTCTATGGCATGTAAATACGATATTTAGCTTCTCAGCATGTATGTAGGTAAGAAAGATGGTATCAGCCAAACTCTGCTAACAGGAAGCTAGAGAAGGTGGGAATGGAGGAGGTTTTCACTGTGGGATGTTTGTACCACTGTCCTAGGAGAAGGTTCTGGTTTGTGTTGCTTCTTCCTCCACTCTACCTTGATATACTTGAAAATTTGAAGGTAATGAATATGACCATTTCTGAGAGGAATAAAACCTAGGAGGAGAGTACAGTATATTTAAGGCAAAAAAAGCAAAAAGTGTGAGAAGTGATCTTTAAAAATATATCAGGATGAAAGAAAACAAGCAGTACTTTCCAACCCGTGGTTTGTATTTCATTTGGCTAGAACATTTTTCAGCTTATGAAACAAGAGAGGGGAAGAGCTGCTTTTTCTGCTATTTCTGGCATCCTGCTGCTGCCCTCTGCTTAATTTTGAGAAATGCAGGGTCAAAGGAGAGCTTTTATTAGGTGATATTAAGTCAAGACTAAACATAAACTTGGCTGAAATAATCGCATATCATAGTTCTATAGGTCTTCCGACTGTTGATTTGTTCTGGAGGTCTCTTGGTTCTTTTCTTTTCCACCCAGCTAGCTGGGAACTTGAAGTATAGCGTATACATAGCTTACAAGTTACTGTGTAGAACCAGACAAAAAACCCCTCCACATTAATTTGTATGTGATTGGCATGTGTAGTTACATGTAAATACAGAAATCAGTACATGATAAATTTAATAGGAGAGAGTAATTCTTGATCAGTTTGAAAAAGGATTTGTGAGCAAGGAGGAATGGCTGCAACTTTCAAGAATTTTTACAGCAGCTTAACAAAAAATAATGTCATCGTGGCTTTGAAAGTTCCCTTTCTTAATTTTGGGTGCATGGAACAATAAAGTTCTAGTTTTAAGTTTGCTCGTAAAAGAATAAGAGAACCATTAAAGGTTTCCTTTGCTTTTTTCTTAGATTTTGGTGTTATACAGCTGTAGTTGTCTCTAAATTATTGTGTATTGACTTAGGCTAGTTACTCATTTGGTAATGGACAGGTTTTGAGAGTATATAGATTAATAGTTTTTATTTTCATCTGCAGTAAGCATTCTCTGCTTCGTTACTGATTGTGAGGCTCTAATTTACAGAGCAATGCTTGTTGTATAGAAACTACAGACTGTAGGTCCTATACCATTCTGCCAGTTTTGTGATGCATGTTTAAATATCTCAGGAGATCTGAACTGGGGTTTTTGTTTGTTTTAAAGGAAGGTGTAAGGATTACTTTCTGGCAGAGCAGTTCAGACTGTACTGAACTGAATCTCTCCTTTCAGGGTCAGTCCTACCTGAAGTTTTAGCTTTCACTGTACTGCATAGCCTATCTTTTTTTTCCTTGCCTTGTGAAAAATAAGACTTCTGGCTAATGGAGAGAGTACCTTTTCTTTTGTCTTTGCTATAGATAGAGTCATAGAATCATTGAGGTTGAAAAGGCCTATAAGATCTTTGAGTCCAGCCATTAACCTAGTGCTGCTGAGTCCACCACTAAACCATGTCTCAAAGTGCCACATCTGCGTGCCTACAGGTGCCACCATTGCTACTTAGAGTACTCTAAAGTCATGGATTTCTTCTAACATTCTTTGTTGCAGTATGTAATCTGGTTAATGATGATCCAAACCTGTTCGTTTATATATATTTACCTTTTACAATTTTATTTTTTCAAACTGTTCCAAGTAGTTAAGATAGAACAGTTATTGTGTTGCTGATCATTAGGCTATCAAAGTACCTCTTTGGTGTCAAGTGACTTCTAATTGTGTAGCTAAATACATGTCAGAAGAAGAATCCATTGGAGAAAGGTCCTTCTGCCTGTACTTCAAGCCTGATGTTACTAAAACCGTTCAAAAATACTCAAAAGTGAGATTTTCCTAACAAAACCTTCCATGTTGATCTAATGTAGGTTTCTCAAAAGTTGGGTCTCTGATCTTCAATACTAAAACTGCAAAGATTCTTAAAAACAATTGTACTTTCTCTTCAGCACGAATAATTAATTTTCTTTCGAAAGTGGGTTAGGGAAATTTGGGAAAAAAGTACTTTAAGGCAGTTTAGGGATTTTTTTTAAAAAATGGAATTCAGTACGGCAGAGGAAAAAAAGTAAACTCCATTTCAGTGTGATCCTGTTTGAATGGAAAATAATGACTAAATTATCAAGTAATTTAATACAGAAGAAACATATAAACAGATGAAAGGAGTGATGTTCTTACATATGTTTTGAATGTTTTACCTATGGCTGGGTCTGGTCTGCTTACAAGTTCTGCCAGGATGTTTGTAGCTCAAGGCTGTCTGATCAGAGGTTCAGGCCTTTGTGTCTTCATTAGCATTTGTAGAGTGCATAGTAGAAGAGCTTCTGATTTAGTTCTGTACAGAAGGAACAGAGATATAGTTCACAGGCACTGAAACTGCTCTGCAAGCAAAACCAACCCCCAGTATGTGTGGTTGATAAAGGGGTTTTACTGCAAAACTGCTACTGCTCTGAACTAAAACATTAATTCAGATCCAGCCAAGAGGGTCTAACAGTTGTCTTTTGTCCACAGTCTGTCAGGAATGGGAGAGATTTGAAAGCATATGGCTGTGCTTGTGCATTTGATGATAATTGTTTTATTAAAATAAAGCCAAGCTTATAAACTGATCAGATGCATTTCCTGAATACAGTATGCTGGTTTTATGCTTGGTGCAGAATTTCCCTGGTCTAACATCAAATGATGCAATAAAATTGAAATAAATCATCCTTTGGGTGCAGCAGGAGGGGACAGAGGAGATGGAAATAATTCCTTTTGAGTTAAAAGCAGATTATTTTAATTGGCATAAAGGATGTCTAGGAAAATGTGAATTGGTATCTTGCAGAAGGGTAGGGGAAAAGTATGTTTTGTTTGCATTATGAATGTCTTATTTTGAGTATTAATACTCAAGTTAAAATAGTTGCTAAAAATCTGATGTGGGTGAAATCTTTGCTGACCAGGCATTCCTCTAAAGAATTGGTAGAAAATCATCTAAAATAGTTTATATCTGTTTTATATGTATATGCTTACTAACACAACCCTCTGGAAAGGTTTTTTGTTTGGTGGGGGCTTTTGTGTTCATTAACAAGTGCATTTTTCTTTTTCTTTTATGCAGTCCTTCCAGGGAAGCCAGGGACGAGCCTACCTCTTTAATTCTGTGTAAGTATGTTGTTGTGCACACTGCCTACAGAGTGTGGTTTTATTTGTATGCTTTATAAGTGGATGTAGCTGTACTTTGCCCTGTTCTTTTTAACGTTGGCTTTACCAGCAGTAGTTATTGCAGAGCTACTGAGCTGATTTGTAAGTATCCCTTTGCACATACTAGTATATCTTATATTTATAGCTTATATTATATAGCTGAAAGTTTAGGGGAAGGTGTTAATATGGAATTCATTTTGTGTATGTAATGGTAACTGTCTTGTTCTGACATACTCCAGAAGTCAGAATGCATTGTGTGACTAAATTTGCTTTAGACAACTCTGCTGAAGTCTAAGGAAGAATTTTCCAGTGTGATAGTTAGATACATTTACAGTTTAATGTTTCAGTGAACTTGGGGCATCTTATATGACCTTGAATATTGTAAATGGGCTAGAGCTAAAGGTCTCTGTGATCTTATCATGCCTAATATTTGCAATTTTAGGCACGTCCTACCCATGATATAAAGCTCTCTGAATTTGCTAATGGATTTATTTTAAGCTTCTAATATGCAGAATTGCATTTTTGTCTTTATTTTTCAGCAGTTTAATGTGTTTCAGCATTTTGGAGACAGAAATGCAGTTAAGTGTCTTAGTCTATTTTAGACCAGGGTAATGGAACTATAACTGCAAAGGATTTGATTGCAGATCCTTGAAATTCTTTTTATATATAGTTGTTAAATGGTGACTTGGGGCTTTTAGTATAATTGTAGTAATAAGAATCTGGTAATACGACAGCAAAAATGGCAGAATTTTCCTCTCGTATAACACTGTCTAAAAACTTGGTTTAATCTTGCCTCGTGTTTTCTGCATAGACTCTTAGTCGTTACAAAACTAGCTTGATGCAGTACTTCATGGGATGTTTTGTTTTGATATTGCTGTTTGTTCATCGTGGCTTACTCTGCTGATCTGTAGCAAAGAAATATTTATGAGGCTTTTTCCTTGCTGCTATTTTGGAGCTGGTTCTAAATTCAGCTGTACCAGTGCTGATTTACTGGTACACACTCTCGTTATAGAGGTCTCAAACTGTTTTTGAAAAAAAGCCTGAAACTGTAGAGGTGTCCAGTTACTGCTTAGTGTTCTGTTCTTTAAAGTTAACTATTTAGCCTGTCTTTGTTGATGACAGTAAGTGGGCATCACAGTTTGCTGTTTAGACTAGCCACTTGAAAAGCTAAAACTAGACCCCTTTATAGCTCCTGTCCTTCAGCTGAGTGTAACAGAGGAAGTTACTTCTGCAGCACTGAATAAGTTAGGCACTTTTCTGCAGAGACAAAAAATAGTATTAAAAAAAAATAAAAGGTGGATTACAGGTAAGAAAAGGCACTCATCCAATTAATGTAATATGTAATTTCTCTGGGTTTTTTCAGAGTAAATGTGGGCTGTGGTCCAGCAGAGGAGAGAGTTCTTCTGACAGGTTTACATGCTGTAGCAGATATCTATTGTGAAAACTGTAAAACCACTCTTGGATGGAAATACGTAAGCAATATACTTGAGTCTTTAATAAATGTTTGCATGTTGAAGCACAGATACTGAGTAGCACCTATACTGATAGTTTAGGTGAGTTAGTTCTGATGCTTTTGTATGTATCAAGACTGTACTACAGTTTTGCTTCCTTATATCTACTGGAATGCTGTAGTAGATAATGTTATTCTGGACCGCAAAACAAGCATGAGCTATAGGTGCTATTACAGTTACCTAATACTAATATATTTTTGCAAGATTACCAACCACATACACTAGACCATATAGAAGAAATTGTCAAAGTGAGTCTTTAATTTCTAGGGTTGCAAAAGTTGGCTCATATAGCTAAAATATATTTTACAATAGATGGTATGAGCATGTTTACACTGCTTACAACTAATGTGCACTTAATTCTGTTGTTTGACAAGTTATCTGTGCACTTGCACAGTTACCTGCAACACTTGCAGCTGTCACAAGTTTGATGCTTTGAAAACATTAGATTCTGGGTGTTGTATGTAGGATTTTCATTGATTCAGTACAGCTTTAGATCTTACAGAAAGAAGTTTTCCTAATGCATTCCCTCTGATGAATATAGAGAGCTTTTGAAAAGGTTCCTGTTCCTTCTTTTCATTGCTTCTGGGAATAAGGAAATTCACATAACATGCCATAGTCTAACCTTCACTTGAAAAAAAAGGGAAGTTCTAAAGCAAGGTCTGTTGTGCAGTGGATTTGCTGATTCTGCTTATGAAAAGTTTACTCCTGTTTTCTTCTCAACCCTCTTCATTGTTTGTTTCTTCCCTTGTGCCCTGGATTCGCTGTAACCAATATGGGATGTTAACTGGAATATCTCCTGGTTTGTATTTTTAATGCAAGTTTGATATTTAAAATACTTTATTTCCTCAGCTTAATTTAGTGTCTTGATTTTTTCTCCTTTCCAGGAACATGCTTTTGAGAGCAGTCAGAAATACAAAGAAGGAAAATTTATCATTGAACTTGCCCACATGATAAAAGACAATGGCTGGGAGTGAATCATAACTTTTTTCCTTCTATTTGGACAATATTCTGTGGAACATGCTTTACAAAGACTAACGCAAAGTAAAGGAAGAGCTTGGCTAGATTGGCCCTGAGAGTATCACTGAACTCTGAAACCTCACAAATGAGTAGTGTAGTGTAAGTGGCTATTTCAGGCCATGTTTGCCTTTTCTCCTTGTGTAAGTTCCCTCTTTTTGTACGTGTATTATTGTGTGAACAGTTGTTTTGGAACATTTTGGATGACCTTTTTCTAAACTCTCTCAAACTAGAGAAACAGTTCACTAATTGAAAGCAGATTTTAATGGTTAGCATCTATCTCTGACCTATGCCTTTAATGCTACCTTCTGCTGTGCATGCTTCTTGCCTAAACACGTACACTCCAGTCCTGTAGAAGTTCTGTATCTGAGCAGTCCGAAAGAATGTATGGGATGGGGTGCTTTTTTATATGTAGCAATTTCTGATGTGTTTGGCAGTGAGGAGGATGCAGTATTGTAGTTATTGATTTCTTTTTTAAATTTGAGTGTACCACAACCTATGTACATCTTGTAGGTGAATTGGTTAAAGGTACAGTGCTCACTTAAGAAAACTATTTCAGTTGCACTGACTGAAGTTAGCAGATCTCAAGTTCTTAGGAAAGGTTATGCTACAGGTTTGGTATCTTAATGAAATACCTTAGAAGGATTTTAAATTGATAATGCTACAGAATTATGTTCATTTAAGACCAACATATTGCCTAAGGAGTTTGCTGGGTGAGAAATTTATAAAACTATAGCTTGCAAGATTAAAAAGGCAAAAAAAATAAATATATGCATCTTCTATTTTGGAAAAAAAATAAAAATTAGTCGGTGTATTAGAAAAAAAGAAGTTTTGGTACTGTACCTTTGCCAGTAACAGGGACTTGTGCATCAGTAAAGTTTTATGGCTGGTTCCATGTAACTGTATAGTCCTAATGCACTGGACAAAGAGGTTGATATTGAGGAAACTTGTTTAAGTACTCTGCTTCTGCTGCATTGGAACAAAAATATTTATTTTTGTGAGAAATGGCCAGTGCCTATGACATGAAAATTAATATAGTACCTGTAGGAAAAGGAGGTAATGAGAGAGAAGGGAAGTTTGACTCAGTTTTTCATAGACTAAAATAACAAGATAGTTTTTAAAACTTGGGGGTGGGGAAAGGGTTTGTTGGTTTGCTGGCTAAATCATCCCCAAGTACCTTTTTATAATAAATTATAGGAAACTCACCTTCTCTTTTGTTCTTGTGCTGTTTCTTAAATGGAATGAGTTAATGAGAGGAACTTCTGGAAAGTGTATGCACAGTGTTAGCTGTTGGTATCTGTGCATGCAGATCCTGAGCAACTGTGAAAGAAATGCTCTACATAAAATTGCTAACTTTACTTTAAAATTAAACAGGCTCTGACAACTTTTTGTATTTTAATCCTTTTCATGACTGAGGAAAAAATGTTTGGAAAAAACCCTTTAACACTACGTAAGTTCTCTAACTGAACAGTATGGAAGCCTTGCAATACAAAATCATTTTCTCTCAATAACAATTCTAATATGGCACCTGCAAAATAAGCCGTAGGTGCTGTTGCTGCTGTTAGGTTTTTGGGAATCTCTCATAGGCTTTCTGAACTCTGCTGCACTTTAGAAATTTTCTCATACCTGAAAAATTACGCCAATGGGTAGGGGCAATATATATCCTTAAAACCCGTGTTCCAGTGTCCTTGTGGAGAGGAAGAGTGAGAAGAAAGTTCGCCCATGTGTACACATTCTCTGTGATGCAGGCTGAGTGAACTGCATTCAAGATGTTGCAGTGATCTGTAACTATGAATTGAAAATGTAAGAATTAGAGAAGTAGTTAAAGCTGTTGGGTTTCAATCCAAACACCTGAGGTGATACAGTTGCATTCAATCTGGACTTTGTAGCTTGCACTTACTCCTTAATGTTCACATCATGTGGCTTCCAAGTCTCCTTTTTAGCAATCTCATTGGTGCAAGATGGGCTTTGGCATTGCCTGTCTCTTGATCTTTTTGACCTGGAATTCTTGGGATTTTGTTTTCCTCCATTGTAATGTATGTTGCCAACAAAGAAGGCACTAAAAGGTCTATCAGTAAAATGTTTGTGTTGGCTTCAAAGTCCAGTTGCAATGTTGATACTTTGAACATGCTTATTTGAAGTTCGTGTATCTTTGGGCTTTTCTTACTTCCTGGCTATGGTCTTGCTGATGCAGTACACTGGACTGAAGACAAAAGTAATGGCTGCTTTTCAGTACAGAGTTGAAATTAAAGAAAATGTGTAAAAAAAATTTCTCTCTAAAATTGAGGGTTTGGCTTTCTCTTGTTAGTAAGTTACTGCTGTCTGTAACAGTCTGATTCTACTTAGATATTCAACCTCTTTTTCCAGTGCATTGTTTATATTTCAAACTGGACATTTTCACCAAAACCTTAATTAACTTTGATGCCAAAGGCTGGGACTTCATCAAGTGCTTAGCACATAGAACTTCGGACTACTGGCATAAAGAGTTAATGATCTATATATGATGCTTGTGGATTTTAAGAGAACCAAACAAAGCAATATTCTTTTTGGTCTTTTAAGAGTAGATGCTTAGAAGGACTAAAGAATAGAACTAGTACAGAATTGCTATTTCATGCTGCCATGTAACAATCCTTGAGACTCATTCTATTGAGGAAATATGTGAATTTTCTGTCTGTGTTGCTTGGCAGTGGCAATGATTATTTTCTTCCCTTACAAAGATCTAGAGGGTTCTTGTTACTGGTTTTGGTGAAAGTAGAATCCAGATAGCAATGGCTGCTGGCTGATGTGAAGAGGTCAGTCTGGTCACTGAACCCCTCCAGCAGTCATTTGAAAGCAAAATAAACTTACTTGAAAAAAAAATTTTACTAAAGCATTTTCCCTCTAACCAATTTTTGTAATATATTAAAGATTATATTTAAAGTTTGTATGTGTTTTGCTCTGGGCAAGTTTACTTCCCCTCCAACTTGAGCACTTTTGTTACTTGTACTGGTTATTTTTATTGTTGGTCTTAACATTTATTTTGTATTTTGTTTTTTATAAACTGTAACAAAAAGCTTTTGTGAACCTTTGTTTCTTGCTGGCTCTTTCTTGGACCAAATGAACTGACTATGAGCTGGCTTAGAAGAAATGTTCATTGGGATGCATAGGAATTTGCTAGCAAAAATGTACATGTATTGAAAGTTGGTTTCGTTTTGTTTTTCCTCTGAACCTCTAAAGCCACGCCTGTCCTAAAGTAATTAATCATCATTTGATGTAATTCTAGTAATCTGACCACACATCCTCTGTTCAGGTCCAAAATAATGGCTGTAACAATGGTGTTCCAGGACTGAGTCTGCCTCCAAACACTAGAGTTACTCTTTGGCTGGTCACTCATAAGAACCTTTTTGATGACTAAAAGGCAGTGCTGCCATCTATAAAGATTCTGTTAAGTTGCAAACTTGCTGTGAAATAAGCTGCAGAATTTGGCGAGGGATTGCTGACTGTCCTGGGTTCAGCAGTAGCACATCAACCTAACCACTCTTGCTGTATGCTTTTAGCAGTCTAGTAATCTCAATTTTATCTGCCAGTAAAAAGGGTCAGAATACGAATTTCCCCTGTTCATTGTAAGCTATACAGTGAAAAACTGTATTAATTGAAGTTTGTGGTAATTCCATCTTAATTTCCCACATGTGAGTCCTAGTATGATGGCCAGTCTGGGTGATACACCTTGCATGCTTGCAGGCTTTTGCGACCCGTGGGGAATACAGTTTATGAAATTCCTTTGAATTACAATCTCAGAGGTTCTGACATGGTCATCACTGCTCCCATAACCAAATGGTCATCCGTATTTCTTATTGGTGTATCAAGTTAGTGCAAGAGTTAATGAATGCTGTGTGGATTTATGTGGATTCATTTTTGGTGGATTTATGCTTCCCTCTGAGTAATGCTTGTAGAGTTTTTCTGCACGCTCATCTCAGCAGTCAGGTTGCAACAGTAGTGACTTACACATAGACCAAATTTCAAACATCTCCATTCTTTGATAATGGCAATGAGTGGAAGAAGCTGTCAAATTATTGTTAAACTTTTTGGACACTTTATTGTATTTCATTGAGACTCATGTTAAGCCAACCAGCAGTATAAGAACTTACTGCAGAAGGAACAGACGCTTCAGAGGTTTGTTTTAAAAGGACTGTTGCAGATGGTTTGAGGCCTAAAGCATGAGTCGTAAATGGCAGTTGAGTTGTGCCTCATTGTTTCTTAAACTCTTTACAATGCTTTCTTTTACAGGTGACATGGCTGTGTTGCTGTTTTGTCCTAGCAATACTGTACATCATTTGTTGTTTCACTATATTGTATCTACTTGAGGTATCACAATAAAAGCTTTCAATTGTTTTGTTGAGTTATTTGTTGGGTTTTGTGCTACCTTTTCTTGCTGATTGAATTCTCATGCTTTATTATCCCATAAGGCCAGAGAATAAAGCCCGTGCTCTTAGTTGCTCATAAAAACATCTGAATACGGATTGAAGGTGATTTTTGTGGTTTTAAGACTGCCACTAAACGTTTGGGTTTTTTCCTTTCACTAATCTTCCAAAATATAGAAAGTTCTGTTGCTACTTCTAAAGCTTTTGCCTGTTCTGGGCCAATCATGGAGCCTTTGTGAAGTGCTTTCAAAAACATACTGTGCACACCCCAAAACTAACCGTCAGAGAAACTGAAGGAAGTGTGGGTGTGCTTTCTGTTGTTTTAACTTGGTCATTTAGAGACCAGAGGAGCTCTGATCACAGGCCCTCAACCTGTTACTTCTGCTTTGGTTGGGAGGAACTTCTGTAGTTCCTGTAATCAGACTAATGATCTTGCATGTTAATGCAGTTAAAAGTCCCCACTGGGAGTCAGTAACAAAGATGTGATAAAACGTGGTGGTTTTTCTCCAAGACCCCAGGTCACAGCAGGCTTTGTATTGACTCAGATTTATTCCACCTGTGTATTTGCAGGAGGTACAGAGCTTTCTGTGTGTAACTGAGGGGGGCTCCCACCACCATTCAGTTGTGAACTCTTCCCCAAAGGTTATGTATCAATGTCAGCATCATCAGCTATCTGTAGCAGCAAGCATGACAGTGCCTCGCATTCTCCAGTGGCAAATCTGTGCAAAACAGGAGGTTTGGGTAAAAAGAGATGATTAATTAGGAGAGAGATTATGTCTGTGACAAGCTGGCTGCTTTCCTACTGTAGCCCCAATATGTGGTTTGCTCCTTTATAATGGGGGGGACACCCTGCTCATGTTTAACCTGGCTCCCACTGTAACCCCCAAGTACTTTTCAGTGTTAAAGTGCAGTCTATGGTACTCATTGATGTTTAGGAAATTGTTAGGTGAAGCAAAGCAGTGTTTTGTTCCGAAGATTAATCTGGCCATATTGGTATTAATGGCTGTAATTACAAAACCAAGGGTTAACTGGGACTTCATTATGAAAGGTTCATATTAATTTGAAAGACTTCAACCAATACCTCAGTTTAAACAAATGCCACATTAAAGTTCTGTTTATAGTAATAGTAAACATATCCTTTTAACATGTCTTAAAATTATAGCAAGGGACTACTGCAGTGCTCTAGTTTACTCTTCTGTATAATACCAGGTGTAGCATTATCCTTAATCACATTAAACCATGTGAAATAAATAATTTGCAGGGAATGCTTTCCATCAGACTTGCTTGCTAGGACAAGATGGAGGTGAGTGCTAAGTAATAGTAAAGTGTTAATCAGATTTTCCTGGAAATTCTCTTAACTCCAAGGTAGGCTAAATGATGTCATTGTGCTTATTTTAAGCATGATAAACCAGCAGGGTACATAGAATCCAGATAAAAAACATCAGTTGCCTGCTTTGAACACCTTGAGTGAAGTAAGGAATTGGTAGCAGGGACTTCCGTAGGATTCTGGGAGAGTTTTTATTTGGTTTAGTTGAATGCTCAGCCATTACTGAATATTGGTAACAGTGCATCAAATACGACCTCTTTGGGCTGCCTGAGGCTGAGAATGAAGTCATTCAGTGCAGGCTGATTTAGTGTCTCTTCAATAATCCATCATTTCATTTCATAAAGGGAGGGGGATGCTCTACATAGGAGATCAAACATAGTATTTCCATCTGGAGGAAAAATGGAAGCCTGCTCTCCTTTCTTTTATTCATGTGCTTATAAGCTACCTTCTCAGATAGACTCCTTTTTTTTCTTCCTTTTGTTGGCCTGACTGCCGTACAGCATGAAAAATGGATCTTTCCAGATCTGACAAAAAAAAAGTAAGGATAAACCCAGCATTTTATGAGGAATGCGTGCTATTCATTTGATAACCTAATTTTTGACATGGTTATAATCAAAGTAAAAAAGATTCCAATAACACAGAAGTATCTTTCATATTCAGGATGTTCACAGTAATATCCCATTAAATTTTGGTGTAGCAAAGGGACTGAGGGCACCGTCAGTAACTGGGTTACCAGAATAGCTTTGGAAATGTGAACCTCACTGCTGTGCTGTACCAGCTGGAACATCCCTGGAGGGTCTCTGACTTCCAGATGGACAGAGATGGGCAGACGCCTCATCTAAAAGTTGTGAACCTTCTATTAAATGTCTTTTTGCCCCTGTTAAATAGCTGGACAGCAGCCTTGGTCTCCGGCTCTTCCCACGGACGAGACACCGCAGCTGCAAGGTTAAGCCGTTGTGGGACAGCAGCAGGTCTCTAATTGCAGAGTCCAGTTAGCCTAAACAGGAAAAGAGTCGCAGCTCAAGCTTAGTTTAACCTCTGGAAAGGGCTCCAGTTCAGTTGCTGGGCTCACATGAGGTTTCCTTTCCATTCTTGTCTCTTCCTCTGCACCCTCCCCTTGGCTTTTCCCCAGATAGGTCCAACCTGCGCTGCTGCTGGCACTTGCGCCTCTGACAAGCAAAGCAGCTGTGGATTAACTGGGGCTGGACAAAGTCATTGCTTGGCTGTGAAGCAGCTCTGCTGAGCCATGTAACTGATGAGCATTAACTGTTTCTCCTCTAGCAAAGGCTGAGATAACCTGAGCGTTTGACTCATTCATTTCTGTAGCATTGCTGAGTAAAATTTGGGCTGGGGTCGCTGACTGCAGAGCTGAGGATCTGAGATGCTTTGTGATCCTGGCAACAGTTTAATCTATGCCTGTGTTATATAGAAACCTGATTGCCCAAAGATTTTACTTAGTAAATATCACTCTAGAAAGCAGGCAATACAGGTTTGTCAGTATGTAATGAGATAATGGGCAGATTTTGCATCATCTGATTTCTGTTTTCTAGTGATAAATAACATAGCTTAACTTTCCTTCTTGCCCAAATAGACTTTAGAGGGTTTTAGTTCAAAGGCAATAGCAGGACCAAACAAGCCCTTTATTCAAAATGGAGTTTGCATCCTGACAATAAAATATATATGGAAATTCATCACAGCATGGAGCATCATGGCTCACCCTTTACCTTCAAGAAGGGTTGTAAATGGTATGTAGTCTTCAGAACACCTTTTTGACATGATTAGCAATGATCAGTGCTTTATTTTACACCTGATGAAAGTTAAGTCACTTTTACAAAACCATTTATGAGCAAAAGCTTCCAGGTTGGGACCTGGAGTTGATGCCAGGGCAGCAGTGGTGTATGGGCATCTGAAAACAAAGGGTTTCAAGTGTTGTGTAATTGAAACTTCAGTAAATTAAACAGCAGCCTGATTGTTACTGATTTTGCCAACCTTTCTGTTCTGTGCGTATATGTACTATACATTGCATGTCAAAGCTGGTAGTCTTGTACCTTATTGCCTAAGGCATACTGTTGATACCATACAAGGTTATAACCAGTAGCACCTTTGAGTGTGGCTGCAGCCATTTATGATCACACATTGGATTCCTTCAAGTTTCTTTGTCCCTCAAAGCAGGATCTCACCTGCACAGGTACCTTCAGTCCCTGGACGGTCAGGCTGTGAGCTCATTGTGTCAGTATGAGAACAGGGAAGGTCTGCTACCGAATATGGTTAAAGTTTTAACTCTTTCGAGGCTTTGAGTGGTGTTAAGGATCAGCTGTGCTTGAACTGTGAATTTGAATGGAATTCCTTGTCCATTTGGAAACAAAACCAAGCTTCCTTTTGCAGTGATTTAAAATGTTTTAGTGCCCAGTCACACAAAACCGCTCTTACAAAGGTGCAACACTAAAGGTGAAGAAATCCCAACCCCAGCTGCAGGAGCTCTGTGCATCGCCTGCGCAAGCAAACCTTTCCCCAAAACTCTCTCAAAAGCCCGCTAGAAGTCAGGGATCTCGTGACAAGGAGCAGGGCTGCCAAGGGCGCAGGGGCATTGCTGCACGTGAGAGCAGGGTTGCAGGTGTCAAACACGTGCTTGCGAGGCCTGGGGGGGCTCTCTAAACAGATCTTTTTCCTAAGCAAATCCTGACACCTTATCTGCCGTGTGCAGGGGAAACCTGCTGGTACCATTGCAGCGTGAACCTTCGACCTGCTGATCCGGAGCTGCTGTACACTGAAACCATGCCGAGAGGCACGTGCTAAGTGCCATAAAGCTGCGCTTTGAAAGGTGTGTAGGGCACTAGGACAGGAGGGTAGGTACCTGCCTCTGCAGTGTTGCTGCCTCTGCCTCATCCAGAGAAGCTGGCTCTGTCCAAGAGAGGTTTGCCCTGCAGAGAGCACAAGTCAAATCCATGGGAAAAGATGGAATTTTGTGACCATTTGGGTCCCCAAAAGCTGCCCCGCTGAACACTGCCCGTGCTGAGGTGGGCAGTGCACTGCCTGAAACCAGGCTCAGCTGGAAGCCTGCAGCTTTCCTAACAGCTGCGCTGTGGGGCAAGAGGCTGTTTCTGCCGATAATCTCCTTATAGGCCTGAATTAATCATCGGTTTCCCATTGATGGTCAAATGAGCACTATTGCTCTGGAGCTCTGGCACGCTCCACTTGGTTACCTGCTGTAATTGGTAAGACTGTAAATCTGCCCCTGCTTGTCTACTTGAATTATCTTCCCTCCCTTTCTTCCTCTTTTATCTTCCCCCTTCTTCAGTTCCCCACATTTTTATGATACTCGTAACAGTCCAAAGTCTGCAGCGTTTTGCTTTTGTTCCTCTTCTTTCCCATCCAGAATGCCCCATCGCAGGGGCAGCATTAACATGTCTTGGTCAGGCACCAGGCTGCTATTCCACAGTGTTTGATTCCCTGTGCATCAGAGAGAGCCGCTATGTTTCCCCCCGGACGTGCGCCCCAGTGCTGGGAAGCCAGCGTGGCCAGGCCTCAGACCTCGAGGGCAGAGGACAAGGTGCTGCTCTTTGCTACGCACTTATCACTGCTTTACTGATTAAACAGCAGGCAGTCTGAGGCCCGAATGCTGTTTCCCTGGCATGATAATCAAGAGATAGTGAGCACGTATGAAGTGCAGCCCCATAGCCCTCCAGTGAAGCGGTGCTTTACTGCCTCTGCTCCCCCTGCTCCCAGGCTGACAAAGCTGATGGACTTTGCTTTAGCAGCAATCTTTTCCCCTTTCCCCCTGTCTTCTATAATGGAAAGGTTCTTGCAGCATAGAGGTTGGAGACACAAATTAATGCCCTTTAATCACCTGCCCACAATACACAAAACCAAAAGGTTTCTCACGTCGTCCTTTCAATGTTTACTAAAGCAGAGACTTTGCTCTGGCAGACTCTCCTCCATCAGCCAAAACGCACACTGAGGGTTAACAGCTCCCAGGGTTAATGATTATCTTCCCTTGTTTGCTCAGTTTTGCAGAGTCGAAACATGTAAATACGAGTCCCCGAGTGATTGCTGTGGTCAGCCAGCGAGGAGCACTGCACAAACCAGAAACCAAACAGAAACAAGTCCATTAGCAGAGAGCGATGTTACTCCCTTGCCTGGTCTCTGCTCAGAGCGGGATGACACCGTCCCGCTTGGGCTGGTGATTACAGAGCCTGCTATGAAAACCCTCTCTCAAAATAGCAATTCCTAATCTCCCCCAAGGCCGTTACTCAGGTTTCTAATCCAGCAAAGCTGTCCCTACTGTAACATGCTGCGGTTCCCAGGTCTGTATTAGAAACCCCTCTTAGTTACAGCATTTACTAGGTCAGGGGACTGATGGTGACGCTTGTCCAGGCAGAAATAGCTGCAGATACTTTGTGAGACAGATCTGAGATAACGCTCGATGCCATGACCTGGCTGCCCCTTACCCGTGAGCGCTGGACATCACCAAAGGCTCATCTTCATGGGAACAGAGCATAGCGCCCGCTCCTAATTTGATATTTTCTGAGGACTGAAATGCTGCCTCTGCTCTTCTGGGGACAAGCACAACAGCTGGTCCTGCCTGACTGCGTCCAGATTGGATAGAGATGTCCTGCACACGTGTGACAGCCAAAGCTTTCTGAGCAGTTTCAGAGGAGAGCAGGTTTTGCCCCTGTACCTTGGCTTAATTCCAACCAGGGTCATCGCATCTCCCTCTTGCCCACCTTTCCCTGGGTGGTTCTGACTGTCTTGAAGGACGCGATGTGTTGCAGAGACGGGGCGATGTGACTGATGTGTGTCGCTTGCGCACAAGTACGTGATATTTGCAGTATTGATGGGGGTCCCGCTGGCAAAAAGCGCCATATAAATGTAAACTCATCACTGCCTAAGCGAGTCAGCATCCTCGTGCACAGCTGTACACAAGCAGGTGGTATTAGCGAGGCAATGGGCTGTTAAATCTCCTTCTGCTACAGGAGCTTTACGAGGGTCCCTGACTCCAGGGTGATATTTAGAGTTTGAGGCTCTGGTTGAAGAGATGCAGGCTCCCGATGGGGCTCAGCTGGATGCTGCAGGGATGATGGGGGCACTCTGGCAGGTGTCTGTCCCAGTGCTCAGCACTGTCTTGGCTGCTTGTGGTGGGGCTGCTGCAGCTGAGCCCCATCTGGAGATTTGCTTTGGTGGTTTCTGTTCTGTGGGGCTGTGCCAGGCAGCCCAGTGTCCCTGCCCAGCTGGGAAAGGCTGCAGTGGGATGGGAGGGCTGTGGGGATCTCAGCGTGGTGAGCAGTGCTTTCTGTGCCCCAGGGTTTTTCATCCTGCTTGCACATCCTGCTCTACAGTGCCATTTAAGCAGAACCACCCCCAGTACCAGGCTTACAGGACCCAATAGGTTTAAAGGCACCATGCACTGAGGCTATGGTGGTGAGAGGCAGTGTGCTGCACCAGGGCACCTTCCTAACACCAAACCCAGGAGGGGAAAAAGCTCAATATAACTTGGGAAATGAAGTGTTTGAGTGTCCCAGCAGAGCGAGTGTCCCGTCCCTGAGCGTCCCATCCCTGAGCGTCCCATCCCTGAGCGTCCCATCCCTGCTAGCATTGTTGAGATGAGCACAACCATGTGCCTCTCCAGGACAGCCCCATTGCCTCCCAGCCTCCCGCTCCCGAGGCAGCCGTGCTCTGTGCTGCAGCAGCCCGCCTGCAGCGCAGTCATGGGGCCGCCGATGAGCACAGCGTGTTTTGTTTCTTTATTTAGTACGTTCCTCCTGAGAGGCTCCAAGGTCTTGAACTTGGGGTTTTACTGAGCTTGCTGTTTGCCTGCCCGGGCCTGTGTGCGCATGTGTGGGGCTGCTTCCGTGGCAGTGGTTTCCTCTCCAGTAAAGAAAGCTCCCAGGGGCTGAGGGGTCCAGAGCAGCCCCATCCTGCCAGTACAGACTGCACAGCCTCTGTGCCCCATCAGCACCCACATCATGGCCAGAGCAACCGGCTTCCCCCAGGTCTTGCTTTCACATCACACTGTTGACGTTTGTCCATATATTTTAGCCTCATTTGCTGTGCCTTTTCCCCCCATTATTGACATCAGTTGGCCAATGCTCAGGAAATCTCCCATGCTCCATGAAGCCCAGAACCCCTGTTGCTTCCATGTGCTCTCCCCTTTGCATCTGGCTGGCTCCATGCCCTGTCTCCCAGTCTGCTCCCTGTTCTGTCCCAAAGCCTGGACTGCATGTAGAATGGGTTGAAGGGTAAAATAATGTCGGCCAAAGGTTAATGCTGGGCTCTGCAGGGCAGGTGTGGGGCTGGCATCATCCTCCTGCCCCATATCATGGTCTTGCTGGCTGGAGCCCTGCATAGCTTAGCCAAAAGGAGAGCCCCCACCTCGGTCATCTGCACACCCTGTCCTGAGAAGACCCCACAGTCCTCGATGCTGCCAGCACAGGGCAGTGACTCATTTTGCAGCTCGGGGCTCTGGGTGCGGATGTCTCACTTCTCGCCTTGGCAGCAGCAGCTTTTCCCAATCGAAGGCTTTTGCTTCCTGCCCAGCACAGAACAGGGGGGCCGCTGCTCATGCTGCATGTTCACTGAGCAGCGCCTGAGCACATCAGGCCAGGAACTTACAGCAGAGCTACCCGGCTCATCCCTTGGTTTCCTAGAAATCCAGCGGCCAGCCTGGCAAGCAGAGCCCCAGCCCGCAGGCTTGTTAAATCAACACAGCAGTGACCATTGCATGAGGTTTGCATTACAAAGCATTTGCAGCTGCGCCAGAGGGTGGGGGGGTGTTTTTAACCTTTACTTTTTCCATTGAGCTGCGGAGGCAAAGCAGCCTCTGGAGCAGCACCGAGGGAGCAGCGTGTGTGCCCGAGTGGACGAACTGGATGTTTGAGCTGGGTCCAGCCACTGGAGCCTCAGATCCTGTGAGGATGCCCTGCCTGCATCCCGCTGGCTTCACCCAGCACTGCCGGTGTGAAGGGCTTCATGGAAACTTCCTCGGTTTCTGTGCATGTCAGCTCTGAATACCAAACTTATCTCCCCCGAGCCGCGCTGTACGGCCCTGCTTTATTATGTACAAGAGGTGAGAGCAGCAGTCAGGCTCTGCGAGCGCCTCCAGCCCTCTCATGAATGCTCAGTGAGATCTGTCCCCGGGCTTCCCGGGCACCGCTCCCCATCGCTCAGCGTTGCTCACCCCTACCACGGCTCTGCACGGCCCGGGACGATGGCCCCTTGGTGTGAGCTCTGGGGAGCACCTGGTTTGGCTTCGCTGCTGCTCCCTGCAGCCTTGTGATGCTACAGGCTTGATTTTAATGGAAGATGGAAGCGTGGCAGGGGCTCGGAGGTGGCTGAGGCAGCCCCGTGCTGAACGGAGCTCAGGCTGGCGCTGATTCCTCGACAGAGTGAGCAGCCCTGTCACTGAGCGGGGCCTCACCCTTGAAAAGACACGCAGAGGCTGAAGGAGGAGATCCAGCACCGCGTCACTTGTTTGTTACGGGTTAATTGGCGCAGTCCCCCCCGGCGCTTTGCTGAACTGGCCGTTTAACCTCCTCTTCTGATCCTGTTCTGCTCTTTTAAGACAGGCACACTGCAAACCGCTGCCTGTGCTTTTATGGGGAGGTCACAGGCTGCAGAGATGTTCATCTTGCCTCTGCACATCTCCAGGCAGGAGGCTGGGAGCAGGGGGCATCCACCTCTGAGACCCCATACCCAGGGCTGTGCCATGCGTCTGGGAGGACCCTGCAGCATGGACCGATTGAATCTTCCCTGAGCATTCGCCACCTCCCTGCAGGGATTCAGCCCCTCTGCCCCTGCCAGAAGGGCCCTTTGCTGCGCACAGCGGTGCTGAGCGGGCGGTTTCCTCTCTGGAAAGGCTTCAGGTGCCTCCCGGGGCGCAGGAGGGCTCCGCTGGCCCCGCAGCCCGTGATCGCGCTCCGGACTCGAGGCACCTCCCGGAGCCGCTCTTGGCCCCGCTCCCTGCCCCGTCCCCAGGACGGGCTCTGACCGCGTCTTGGCAGGACAGCCCTGACCTGAGCGCTCCGGCTGCCAGCGGACTGCCCCGGCCGCGCCAAGCGCCGGCAAAACCCCGGTTATTTACTGCCCACAGCTCAGCCGGGCGGAGAACAAAGCCGCGCTGCTCTCACATCTATTCCTAATTGTGGTTTCTCTTCTTACATCAGAAGGTGCCAATAACAACACAGCAGGAGCTGCTCCCAAACCCAAACCCGTCAGTTTTCGACCCTTTTCTTTCGTGGCAAGTGCCAGACTGGTTTCTTGCCAGCCCAATGTCTGCTGACAGCGTCCAGCAGCAACACAGACGGGGAGGAGTGATGGAGTGAATGAGGGTCGCTCCCTCAGCCCCGAATGGCGATGAGGACGGTGGGTGACACTCAGCACTTTGCTGCCATTTGTAGTCACTGGGGGGTTACAGCTGACAGCCCCCACTCAATATCTGGTTATGGGACTAGAGGCAGATGAAACGCAAAGCCGGTACAGATGGGGCTCACGGGCCAATGCTTCAGGAAGGGGATTTTCCAGGAATACATTAATTCTGGAAATAAGACGATGGTTCCCAGCCTGACGGTCCCGTGGGATGAGGGTGTTGGGGTGGAGGGGCACCAACTGTGCCCCTGCAAGACCGGACCTGGGAAAAGGCAGAGGAGGAGCTGGGAAAGTCTGACTCAGCCCTGACAAGGTGGGGTTGGTTTGTGGTAACTGGTTTCTGCTTTGGCACTGGGTGCGGGGCTGGAGCTGGAGCGGAGTAATATGGGAGGGATGGACAACATAGAATCATCATAGAATAAGGTTGGATGGCCCAGTGTCCCCACAGACCTGGTGTGGATAAGCACGGTTTGCCTTATGGGGGAAAAATACATCAGCGCCTTAAAATGTGACCCTCCAGGTTATTCACTATGTAAATACATGTTCTTAACTAGTCAAAGCTGTAAAAGTTAGTTAACTTCTTCCTTGTGTCTCTGCCTGCCTCCTTGCAGTGCTCTGCAAGGTGAAAAGCACAGTGAAAAATGAGCTTGTTCAGCTGAGAACCCAGGAAGGATGGGGACCAAGAGACAGCCCAGGGCTGGTGAGGATGGAAAAAGCAGGGTTATTGCCCAGGGTGAGGATGGCATTGCCCAAACTGGGGCAGTGAGGGGCCAGCACCCAGCTGCACTCCCACTAGCTGGGATGCCTGCAGGTCCCAGACATGAAGCCCTTTTCCCTGGGCAAAGAAAAGCTGCCACCCTTTGACCATTGAAGCTTGGGAGCCCCATTCACTGCCGGTGCCTTTCCCTGCCAGCCCCGGCTCCCCCAGACCTTCCCGGCATGGCTACAGGGCTCGATCTCCATTTTTGCACTGCCTGGGATGCCCAGCGCCGAGGGGCCTTATCCTGGCATCCCAGTGCTGGGACACTGTGAGCCCTGGCCTCCCCCTCCTGCCACCGGCCCACAAACCCAGCTGCAAACCAGGGCTGTGCAACAGCTGCAAAGTGGGAAACTGGGCAGGTGCCAGGGACTTTGATCCCAGCCATAGCAGCCTCCTCCACGAGCTGCTGAAACAACCTGGGGGGGCTGAGCTGCTCCTGCGGCCTTTGCAGCCCCAGGAAAGGGAGTTTGGCTGCTGAACCATGGGGTCACCTGAAGCCTTATCCCATAGAGATGCCAGCACTGGTGTGGGGCAGACACGTGTTGCACTTGGATGGCTTCCACGCTGCTGTGCTCCCTCCTGGTACATCAGCCCATATCAGACAGGGCAAGGTCAGCTGAAAACCTTCCCCATTGGGAAACACCAAGCAGATGGCGTGTGCCCAGCACAGCACCAATGCTCCTTCTCCCCAGGGTGCCTGATGGGACAGGACAGGCACTGGCTGGAGCTGCCCCATTGACACTGGAGTTACAAGAAGTGGATGTTCATGTTCCCCATAAATCACCACAGACGGTTTTGTTGGGCTCTTTTACTTCTTTTTCCCTTCCAGAGGATGCTCTGCAGCCCCAGCCCGCTCCAGCCTGAGGTGGGCAATGCTGAGCTCTTGGGCACAAACCTTGCGCTGTGCTGCACATGCAGTATCAGGTGCAAACACGTGGCTGGGTATAAAAAGGCTACAGGTGTTCTCTGCTAAAGGGCTCAGGGGGCCGCTGATGGGCAATTTCTTTTCCCCACTTTTGTTACCTTTAACTCCCGCACTTTCCAGCTGGCGGAGGGGCCCCTTTGTGTTATTTAAAGACAGACACGGGAAACAGGGGTTTTTTTGTGAAAATCAAAGGCACAAAGCATGAAGGTCTAAACAGCAGCAGAATAGTGTCTGGGCCTTCTTGTACCAAGCTTCCTAATGAGGCAAACACAAACCCTATCTCAAAGCCCAAAACACTGCCAGATCCTCAGAGAAGGTGATGGTTCCCCCTGAGCTGCTGCTGCAAACATCCTGGGACGCCAGGTGGACACAGCAGCACAGGACCAAGGCTCTGCCTTGCCATGAGCTGCTTTTATTTTGTTATTCTCTGCTTAAATCCAGATTCTTCCTGTTCTTGCTTGTCACTTTATTAGTGTTTCTGCTCCTTTATTTATAGCTGCAACCTCGTCTCTCACACCCACAGGCACACGTGTCAGCTAGACACCTCTGCATCGAGGGCTGAGCATCCTGGGGATGTGTTTGAATCTGCCACCGCATCCCCACTTGTCCCCCAGGGCCAAGAAGTTTAGGGTATTAGTACCATAAAGCCTTTAACATTACCTCAGTGTCACCCTGCCGCGGCTCCATGAGCACAGCAGTAACTCAAGAGAGTTTTTCCACCCTGATAAGTAACCCGAGGCACTTTCAGCGCTTCCCTCCTGTCTCCCTGCAGTTGGGCTCCAGCATTCACACTCTCCATCATGCTTGGATTTGATGGTTTTGCTGTCCAGAGCTTCTCCCCTCCAAGGGAAGTGCTTCACCCTCAGCACCCAGCTGAGGCCCATGTGGTTTGGGAGCATTTGGCTGCTGCAGTTCCTGGTGCTGGCTGAGACTGAGCAAAACTCAGTGCATTGGTGCTGAGCAGTGGAGCTCACCACAGGGCTGGGGCTGCCACTGCCGGCCCTCGCGGTGCAGCAATGGCTTCGGAGTGTGGGAGAGTTCCCGTTCTTCCTGTTCCACCTGCAAGATTCCTGTGGATTGGGATGAAATCAGGGTTTGGCTCCATGTTGTCCCCTGTGCAGTGCCTGGGAGAGAGATGGGTCTGGTTCTGTTCCCAGCAGAGAGGATGGAGGCAGTACCACCAAGGCACCTTAATGCTGCCAACCAGGGCTATGGCACTCACAAGCTCTGCATGGACACAGCCCCCGACCCTTTCTCCAGAGAAGGGAATTCTTCCAAACCAAACAAACCCAATCACAACCCCAAACATGTTTTTAAGCAGAAACAAAGATCAGGAACACTGTAAGTGGTGGAGACAAAGCACCAAAAATAGCATCCAAAGTTTCCCCCGTGCGCTCTCCCTGCAGGCAGCCTGCACTATATTTGTCTTCACTTGCCATTTCTGCTGCAATCAATTTACAATTGCCGCTGGCGAGGAACCCATCTATTAAAAGCTCAACCGAGATCTGTGCCGAAGATGTCTGTAATAAAAAAATCTGGCCGTTCATTAAAGAAATAAACAGTGTCCTGCTCGGCGGCTCTTCCCAGCCTTAGCAAACCCCACTCTCATTGTCACCGGCTGCATTGTCCGGGCTTGGGAGCACCCATGGAAGCCTAAAGCAGGTTTTCTTCCATGTGGGGAGGGATTTGCTTTGCAGCTGCTCTTGGAAGCTCTTGGCGCTTGCTGCGTGTCAGTGCCTTATCTCTGCGATTTGCTGCAGGCTGCCCTGGCGAGGCTGATTCCTCCCAGGTCAATTGCTTTTATCATAAAAACAAATGTTTTCTGTCATCCCTTTTATCCCCGGATGAAAGCACAGATAGAAATCACACTGCTCCCTGCGCTGCCTTGGTGGGCCATGCTGCCGGGCAATGGGCAGCAATGGGGTAAGAGGGATGGGAAAGGCAAATGGGAGCCTGGAGCAGCCCCTGCCTTTGCTCTCTGGAGGCTTGTGGCTCTGCCTCAGCTTCCTGACCCAAAGCATCCCGACCCAAAGCATCCCAGCCTCCCAACTGGTTTTGCAAGACAAGTGGGTGCCCACCTGAAGCCCCTGTGCTCAAGGGAGGGACACTGGGGGAAGGCAAGAGGGTGATGGGGCCATTAAGAGGAGGCTGGAGGCACACAGCTTGTGTGGCCAAGCAAAACAGCTGCTGCGGGGGGATAAAATTGCTGCCTATAAATAGCAGCGGGAAGCAAGCATTAGGGAGGGAAAAATGCTATTCAAGCTAAAGGACAATGTTGGCACAAAAGCAAATAGATATAATTGGCCATTAATAAATGAAGGCCAAAGATTAGAGAAAGTATCTAATATCAGCAAAGTGAGAGCTCAGGAGGCTTTCCAAGGTGGGGGGGGAGGGCAGAGGAGGCCTTGGCCAGCATTTACAGCAGGCTGTGGCTGTTTTTCAAAAGCCATTAGGTTTGAGCTGTCGCACGCAGCCCGCTGGGCCCGCACAGCAGCCTCTCTGTGCAAAAGGGAAAGATTGGCCTCTTCCTGACGTCAGGAACCGCAGAGGGGCCTGGGAAGCTGCCCTGTGCACAGCCCCATGGGTACAATCCTGATCCCCACTGCTTCCTCCTCCCTTGGGCAGATCGATCCATCCCAGCCCTCCCTGGAGCCCTCTGTGCCTGCTCTGCCCTTCGCAGCCCCACCAGGGACCCAGCCTGTCTGGGGAGATGCTTTAATCCCCAAAGCTTCCCCGCAGGCACGGCCCTGCCAGGGAATGTGGGGCCTGGGAGGGCTTTTTCTCACCACAGTTAAGGCATTGCACTGGCAGCAGCAGCCCCCACCAGCCTGTCCTGCAGTGGCCAGTGAAGGGCTGCTGCAGCGGCCACATCCTGCACAGGCGGCACAGAGCCCGCCATGATCACCAAGGCAGGGTGTCCCTGCACTCTGGAAGACACCAAAGCAATCAGCCTGGAGCACTGTATAGAGGAAAACCCTGCAGAGATGCAACCCCTTGGGCCAGCGACATGGGAAAAGCCCCAGTGGAGGGAGCAGAGGGGCCTGGGAGAGGTGTTTGGGTTTCTTTGCTGTTAGGAAAGCAAATCTGGCCAAAGAAGCTCATGAGGGACAAGGGACAGTGAGCACCAAGCTGCCCTGCCCCAGCCCCTCTGACCTTTAAACAGCGTCTGCCAGGAGCAAAGCTCTGGCATTGCAGCAGCCCCGAGACTGCAAAACTGTTGCTCCTACCCCAAGCAACAGATGGACGGGCACCCATCATGCCTGTATGCGCCTTCCTGCACGGCCCATGGGATGTGAAGCAGGCGGCGCAGCCCTGTGCTGGACACATGGACTGGTGCCTGCAGGACACCAGCCTTGTTCCCATGTCAGCCCTTCAGCCTGGCCCTGACTCCACAAGCGCTGTCCCTGAGCTGATCCCTTGGGAAAGATCAGGGTGGAGACGCAGTGGGAACTCAAACACCCCTGTCCTTGGCGATAGAACCATGGTTGGCCTGTTTGGGGATTGCTGGGAGCTCCCTGGCAGCGCTGTGCCTGTACAAAGCCCAGCTCTGCGCACCCATGGTAACACTGAGCAGGCAGGAAGCAGGCAGGGAGCAGGCAGAGGGGCTCTATTACCTGCTGCAGTCACCGCAGGCTTCTGCAATGGCTTCACTTTGCTACCGGGGAACTGCAGGATTAATTTTCCCTCTTTGCAGCGAGCCGGGTGCCACCCCGCAAGCCACATTGTAGGCAAAAAACCATGCCTGGCTTTAGTGCAAATTGCACTGTTTGCGCTGCTGAGGGTGGATAAAACTGTCATCTCTGCCCTTGAAACCCTTTGATTCCATTGACTCCTGCAGCAGCACCCTGACCGTCCCCTGCAGGGCCGGCAGCACTGGGCTGGCAGATGGTGTTGGCCCCATGCAGGCACAGGGACCCATCCTATCCCATCCCATCGCATCCCATGCAGAGCAGCTCCCGCATGTGGCTGGGCTGGGAGCAGGACCAGAGGGCTGCTCCTGCCTTGGGGCTGAACGGGCTCTGGCGGCTGGGGCTGCGCGCAGGCAGCAGCGAGTCCCGTGTGCGCGCACGGGTACGGCGGTGGCAGTGACCGCGCCTCCCCGCTTGCTATTTCCAGCGGATGAAGTCAGCGGCTGCCGCGCCTGAGCTCAGCTCAGGGTGACTCAGTGCCGGCCGGGCCACGCAGCCCCCGCCGCGCAGCAGCACCGTGCCCTGCGCCAGCCTGGCACCGCTGCCACGCATGAGGGACGAGCCCCGAGGGCTCAGGCTTTGCAATGAAGCACTGCCCGGCCTCCAGGCCCACTATGGCTTCCCTGCAGGGAGCCCCGGGCTCAGCTCTTCCCCATGGTCCTGCTGCCATCAGCCCCAGGCAGAACTGAGCTGCTTTGCAGAGCCACCTTAGCGTTTGTCCCAGACAGCCACATGTCCCTTCAGTGGAGGTGTCCCTCATGGGGCCATGAGGCGCCCCAGAGCACGGTCACACTGTGCTGCTTGCTTCAAAAGCCCGATCCATATTTTCCACACACGCTCAACACAGCAGCACAGCTCACCAGCTACTGCTGCCTCCCTATAGGGGTATCCAGCATGGGAAACAAGCACTGTGCTTGGCCACATCTGGAACCTCCCAAACTTGCCTGGGCTGCCCATGGGATGTGCAGGAGGTGGGAAAGGGACCAGAGGTGCCATGGTGGCTTTCACACCAGCAACGCCGACACCACTGGGAGCCTCTCTCCTCTCCAATCCACGCGGGGATTTTGCTTTCTTAGAGGTTTTTTCTGTTGCAGGGCTTAAGGCCCAAGAAGCAAAGCTGCTGCTGGGTGCTTGCGCCAGGTCAGTGAGCTAAAGCCTTGTGTGGGAATGACAGGCAGACACTGCACGGCAGGGCAGGAGGGTGGGATGCCACCTCATTATCCCCTCCTGCACCACAGCCTGGTCACAGCCTTGCACTGCAGAGGGGGTCCTGATCCCTGTGTATGCCAGGGATGGGGACACCCACGTCAGGGCTGGATGTCACTGCTGCGGAGGTGACTATCACGGAGTGGATGGGCTGTGCTCCTGAGCTCTGAGCACAGCCTGGGCTGCAGCCCCTTCCCCACAGCCCCAGCACAGGGTGGTGAAACCCTCCGCTACGGCTGCGGTAACAAACACTCCAAAGAAAGAGAGGAAGTGAGAATTCCCTGGCCGCGCAGTGAAACGCGCTGCCGGCCGGGGCCCGCAGCGACCGCCTCCTTCCTGTGCAGTCTGATTTAGTTTGTTTGCCTTCCCCAAAGCAAACAGTGTTGAAACTTGGGGGGTGTTTGGCAAATCCCCTCCCTTGCTGCTTCCTGGCACAAGGATTCCGGCATCCTGTTCCTTCCAAACACTGCTGGCAAGGGGTGGCGGGGGGATCCCAGCACTATTTGGTACCTATAACCCAGCATCTGAGCACTGGGTTCACCTGCCAGCTGCTCCCACCAGCGGCCATGGCCATAGCTGTGGCTCCAGCACAGGCTGAAGGGACTAGTGTAGTTTTTAATTCACAGTAAGAAGTAAATTAGAGTAAACTTAGCACAGATGAGAAGGGAGCAGAACTATACTGACTGAATTCTGCATGCATTTCTCCACTCCTCCACCACTGAACCCTGTGCCCTGATGGGAACTGGGGCTCTGGGGAACACTCATTGCCTGGTCCCTGTCTTGAAAGGAGCCAGAAGGAGAAGCAGGATTTTCTTTGAGACTCTGAAACATAGTTTCAGTCCTCACAATTCACAGCCCCACGCAAGATGTGATGCTGAAGCAAAGCATCTTGTACAAGCCTTGTATGAGCTCTTGCCTCCAAGGCTGTAACAATTCAAATCAGTGAGGAGCAGGCAAAATTAAACTGAACAAGGGTTTGGGGCTTTTTCTCTTGGTAAATATGGAAGCAGAGTTGCAGCTATTCAGCTTGACATCTATTCAATCATTGCTGTTTCCCACACAGACAATACTATGGTCCTCCAGGGGCCGGGCTGACTTCATGCCAGGAGAAGCAGAGGTGAAAAGCTCAGTTTCCTGCAGCTCCATGTCCTTCTGTGGCGCTGTGGAAAGAAGCGGTCACGGCTGCCAGCCCCACTGCACGTCACGGCCTTCTCAAGGGTGTTCTGTGCTTGTGGTGTTTGCTGCTCCAGTGCCAGATCTCAGGAAACAATGAATTCAGTGGTCACCCAGTGCCTCTGCCTTTCAGCAAAGTGACTCAGGTATGAAGCAATGCAAAGTAAGAGTGCTGGTGTTATTCTAGACGAGGCCAGACAAAAGCTACTTCAGTCTCTGGTTAAAATCCTACTTTTTCTCTCTAAGCACATTTACTGGAAATGTGTCAAAGCCAAAGAATGTAAAAATGTGCTTACAAATAGCACAGCAGTTCCCAGGAGCGAGTTTCTGTAGGAAGGCTGCACAATTCCTGCCTATCCCTCTGCCCACTGCAGGAGCTGGTCTGGGTATTCCCTTAGCATGCTGTCCTTGCTGGAGAACCAAGAGATGAAAGGGGCAGAAAAGGTTTCGGCAAAGCCTCCTTCCTCCCCTTTCCTGACTCTGGTAGTGGAAGCTCTGTAAGGCCCCCTGCAAAGAGCCAGGCTTTGTATAAATGAGGGACCACCACACTGCCCTGCTCTCTGGGGACCCACCCTGTGCCCCCATCAATAGGGCTCAACATCTTCCCTCATCTGTCAGAGAAGAGCTTGTGTCACATCGTCTGTGGATTCCGCCCTCTGGAAGAAAAGCTGAAGTTACAAAAAATTATCCAAGTCTGCAAAACTGCAGGTGCAGGAGGGGCACAGGGGTGGGAAACTAGAATTGAAGCTTGCTGTGGTGCCTGGCTGCCTGAGCACAGCCATGATACTTGCTGTCCTGCAAGGCTCAAACAACTCCAGCCTGGATGCTGACTCACCACACAGCCTTGGCCAAACCACTCGACCTCCTCACCCCACTGCAGCACCCTGGGGACAGGCCACAGCCAGTGTCTCCCAGCCTGGAGACACCGACAACAGCAGGAGCACCAGCAGGCCAGGCCAGGTTGAGCAGTGAACCGAGGCTGATGAGCTTCACCCCTGCTTAGAACAAAAGCAAAAGGGTTAAAGGGTTATGCTCAGCCCTTCCTAGAAACCAGGAAATTGCTCTTTCTTTTGTGTCCGATGTTCTGGTGGGAAATTATAATGAAGCAGGCAGTGCAAAGGCAGTGCCTGGAAGGGCAGCAGTCCCTTCTGCACTGCGCTTGCAGTGGTCCTTCATGGACTTCAGTGAGTGCTGCCAAAAGAGCTGGAGTAGAAAGGGAAAGTGGGTAGTTATCTCTGCAGCCTGCTGCCCTGAAAGGAAACCGTCCCTTATATCAATCTGTAACAAGGACTCTTGCTGAAACAGGAGTCCTTGCCACACCTCTGTTGCCTTCCTTGTAATCAAAAGCTCCATTCTTTCATAATAATCTCCATTTTAATCTAGTACAAAAAAGCATTTTACTCTTAGGGATTTCACTAAACTGCCTATTCCAGCTCTAGCAGGACTGTGAACTTAATGACTCAAAAATGTGCTGGAGTACAAGCTAGGTAGAAGGGATCAATAACAATTTATGAGGAAAAGGCCAGCCCAGGATAAGCAAGAGGTTTCAGTAAGACATAAGAAACTCAGCTTGAGGAAAGTACCATCACATTCCTGTTCCAGGGATCAAACACACGTTATTTCAAACTTACACGCTGCAAAATCTTATAAAACAACTCCCCCCCATTATTCTTTCAAATTAGTTCAAACTTCCTATGATTTAACAAAGATGTAATCATATCCGCAAAGATCCCCGAGCCTCATGAGCATCTTAAAAAGTAGATATGAATCACTTCCTTGTACAACAACCAACTGTGCAATGCCACGATCCTGTAAATGACAGTTGAACAGTCAAAGGCAAGCACTCAAAGAAAATAAAAGCATTTAATGCAAAACATTTTACCAAAAGTTTTTACAGCAATTTCATATAAATGGAGTCTTCTCTTAAAACAGGAATCCACCGGTAGAAATGTCTTGTTACAAAGCTGATTACAAAACTATCTCCTCAGCCACACAGAGAGGTAGGGAGGGTATTTCTGTCAGCTGAAAACACCCAAGATGAACTGAAAAGTAATGTTCAGGGTCTAGCCTGCCACATCTAAGTGATGGTTACACACATAAGTTGTTGGATTAAAACTCCACAGGCTGATGTCTCTCTACCCCATAAGGCCTTTATTGAGCTTCCTCGTAATTTGTGGGTATGCAATGGAAACATCTGCCTGTCAGCTGTATTATATGGTTTTCCCTAATGCTGGGAAGACTGATGTCAGGGCAGACTATGGTGTGTGTTCTCCTGCAAGGAGCAGGCTCCAGGGATGGTTGAAAAAACATAAAAGAACAAAGAAAATGTTTCTATTCTTGCTCAGTTTCTCCAGGCTGTAGTTTCTGGGACCCAAGTGCAGGTTTGAACCGTGCATCCTGGCCCCTCTGGCAGCCCAGTTGCTCAGGGAAGGCCAGCCACTGGGTGAAATAAGTGGTGCAGCTACCCCAGGCTCCCCATCTAGATTTGCTGCTTCCCAGGCTGTCAGAATCTTAAACAGGTACAGACAGGGCTAGTTTTGGAGTGAGCGAGGCCCTGTGCAGACTGACAGCAGTCAGCCCAGCCAGGATCCTGGCAGGCCTGCCAAGAACAAGAGGCAAAATTAGTCCTGGTTAAGAACTAGCAAAAGGCAGCTGGAAGGGAAGGGCAGGACAGGCTGGAGCCCTCTCCTCCCCTCTGCAGAGCACTATAGCAGCACAGGCACTTCCTCAGCACATTAATTCATCCCTTCCTTTGGCACACTTGGCTCGTCTGGAAACGATTACCTGTAAAAGGAGCCCTTTCACCAACGTAGCTGTTCACTGAAGTAGTGTCCTGTGAGGCTGGGCTTTGCCTGGTCTGCTGCCAGCCAGGCAGAGAAAGGCTCCAGCTAATCCCCTGCAGAACTGGGCTGCCTGCTCCCTGCTTAGCAGAACAACAAAAAGGCCTTCGAGGAAGATGCAGTGGGGGGAATGCCGCTCCCTAGAAAACAAAGCCACATTAACCAGCCTAACAAAGCAACAGTTTTCTTCCCCAGTGGAAGGGCAGGCTGGTGCCTTCCCTCCCCAGGACAGACTGTCTTTCGGGCTCTTTGGGGACATGTGGGAAGCCACCTTTTCTTTTTCTGCTGTGCTGCTCCAGTGCTAGGCTCTCCACGTTCCTACCAGGAGCTGAAGTCCCCAAAGCCTGTGCTCTTCTTCTCTTTCTTCACAGCTGTGCTGGTTGAGGGCCCGTCATCTTCCATGCTGCGCTTCCTGGAGCCAAAATGAAAACAACTTTCAGGGACTATTTAGTGTTCAGTGGGACTAGGGCAGCTGGATGCCTTTCCTCTCCCAGCATCAGCTACGCTGGAGCCAGCTCAACCCCTACCAATTAGAGAGGAATGAAAGCTCTATGGGGATGGTTTGGGTCAGGCTTTGAACACCTCCAGGAACATGTTCAAAACCCAAGTTCTCCAGGCCAGAGCTGAAGATTTAATAGCTGTACTTTTTTAGCACAGTCACGATGAAAATGTGAGCCACAAGTTCTCGCCCTACCTCCTCACCTGCATTTGCGGCAGCAAAAGGATTTATGGGGAATTAGGTGTAAAGCAGGTGGACAAGCTTTGCAGACCCTTTCCTGTTCCTTGAGCACAGCCTGTTGCAGTCGCTGCTGCTATCCCCAGCCTGTCTCAAGCAGAGTTTGCAAACCAATGGAAATACTATGGAGCCAGTTCACATACTGTGGTTTTATTGTCAGGTATCAGTAGCCAATAGGGAGAACCAAAAACCCTGAACCTGCCAAAGGGCTGCTACGGACCAGACTCCCAAGGCAGGCTGCAATGAGTGAAGGACGAGGAATGAAAACTCCTTTCTATACAACTTGGTCCTTTCCACATAGCTGCAAACTCTGCCTGGGTTTCCTCTGTAAATACAGTGCAGAATGGCAGCAGTTTTAAGCTGAACATAACATTTTAAGGAAAAAGAAAAAGCAGTATTTTGCAGCTGAAGCATTTTACTGACCCACCAAACTGACCTACATGGGCTAACATATTTTTGTTCTCACAGTCATGCAAATGCCTGTAAATCACAGAAGCACACACAAGCTGAGTAAATAGTTGTCCAGATCTGTGTAATGCACAAATGCACACCTTTGTGCAGCAGGCAGACAACAGCATTTTGTAAATGCTTTTAGAGAAGAAGTCTGCTAAAAATCAAGTGGAAGGCATTCATTTTAATTGTTCCAAAACTCATGCTAAAGCTGCTGCTCAGGCAGATTCTGCATTTTCCTTAGGAAAGCAAGTGATGCTGCCAATCCCAAAGGGCGTACAAAGGGTGTCTGGGAGAGGATGCTTTAGGACAAGCCTGTACAACCAGCCAGGTACCCTGGAGCTACTTGCCAGATGTCCTGTGCTCCCACAGCAAGCCTGGGAACCTGCTCCCCTTTCCGACCACTTCAGTTGTGCTGGTACAACTGTTTGTGCAGCTGAACAGGGAACCAGATCAGCAGGCTGATACGGGTTTAAGGCAACTACTTTGTGCAGGGGAGAAGCTGCTAAAAGAGAAACATCTGCGGGACTGTGGCCTTCAGGAATAACTGCAGAAGAGGAAGAGAGTAAAAGATGGTGTAGGAAGTGACAAACTACAGTTACTCAAGGACTTCTGAATTGTGGAAATATATCTACAGTTCTAAAGTCAACAAACGCTGTTAAAGACCAACTTGGTCATATTCAAGTGCTGAAATTAACTTGTAATCTTGAAGAGGGTCAGGAGAAAACTCTCAAACATTAGGACTGCATGAAAGTGTCTTTGCAAAGCCTGCTGGTACAAACCAAATATCTAAGCAACGGCGCTGGACAAGGTCAGTGTCCAGCAGGGAAAGCAACTAAAACACTCAACAAAGACCAGATGGGCAGGGTACTCACGCTGCAGCCATGTTAATGTATTTTCCAATCCCCTGCCGGTAAGTTTTAGGAGTATGGACCTCTTTCTTTGGTGGGACCACCTCAGCTTTTGCTTTGGCTGCTGCTTCTTCTAGCTGCACCTTCTCTCTTTCAGCAGCAACCTGTGGGAAACAAAGAGTTCAATCTGTTGAATGAGCTAGTCCAGCATAAGGAGAAAATGCCTACAGTTCTTTGAAGCTTTAAAGCACTCTAAACCAGCAATCAACACCACTGTGATTACAAGGCAGGCTTTGCAGGCAGACTTCAAGGGCCACTACAAACAGGCTGTCTGCAGCCATTATAACAGGACTCCTCTCCTCTCACCTGCAGTGACCAATAGCTAGTGGGGGCATTTGAAAAGGAAACCAGGGGAAGCATGATGGACTGGGAGCTATGCCACTCTCTCTCCACTAAAAGAGTGGCAATGATTTGGCACACAAGACAATGCTGAATGGCAGCTGTTTAATCTTAGCTTGCAACCATATGGGCCAGGGGTCTGCCCATGTTCAAAGAAAAGGCATTAAGTTACAAAGTTCTCCAAAGAGCTTTGGCCTTTCAAGAAAACCAACTAACCAACTATCCTCACCTGGGCATCTGCTTCTTCATATGGGTCAACAAAAACGGTTGTTGTCTGAATTCGTATTTCCTCCTAGGTGCAGAAGAGAAGCAATTCAGTCAGCTGATTAAGTTACACCATCTCCCCCAAGTCTGGTTTTCAGGGAAGGCCCAGTGGGGTGAACTGCACTGCCACACAAGGCCATATGTGTTTGCTCCCTCCTGCACAGCCCTGGCACTTCACACGTACCTTGGGACGGTCTGTTTTGGGGTCACTTTCCACATTCTCCATAGCAGTCAGAGTCTCAAAGCCACCAACCACCCTAAAAGAGGACGGGCACAATTTCCAGCTGTCACAACACACTCAGAACATTCCTGCACCCTTACATCTAAAATATCCACTACCCTAGCAGATTTGCCCAAAAACCTGGTAGCCACACAGAGGACAAGTGACTATGGACAGCCATCTGTGCAAGACACACACCCATTTCAAAATGGGTTCACTTGCTAATGCTACATCCATAGATTTGTTACTCCCATGAGGTTTGAAAAACAAACCAAGAGACTTGCTCAAGAAAGCAAATGTTTTCCTTAACTTCTGATTTTTTCACTTTTTAGGTTTCTTTTTTTTTTTTGAATTGTGTATCAGACTGAAGAATGTCACTGGCAAAAAAGGGAACTGTAACTGGCACTACTGGGGAGCAGTGACAGAGCTGTCTGTAAGAACACCACCACCACAGAAAGCACAGGACTGCTCTAAAGCACACCATGACCATGAGCTCCTGAGGGCTCTGGATAGGCAGCAGCACATTAAGTCATAGCCACAAGGTAACATCAGGGCTTTTTTCACTGCAGTTTTTGTTTAGGAGGACATCAGATCCTTGGCCCCTCGTTTTTCACGTCAACATATGCAAATACTTGCTTGGAAATGTATAAGAAAGGCTGAAGACCTTCTGGCCCCTTTTATGTTTATTTTTAAAAAAAGTGTGGAACAATGGGGAAGTTCCAGAAAAGGATATTTGGAAAGGATAAATGCAGTGACCCAGATGATTATAAGCCTGTCATCTATCCCAGCAAAATAACAGAATAGCAGAGACAGGACATGATTAAGAAAGGAAATAAGTAATGGCAATCAACCAGGTTTTGTGGAAAGCAGTCTGTCAAACACCCTTCTATCTTTGAGACAACAGATGTGGTTAACAGGGAAAACAGTGTCCATGGAACAGACTGCTGGAAGGTGGCGGATACGTTGACTGAGAAAGCAGGACGATAAGAAGTTAACCCAGCACGCATTAAACAAACAAATGTGCTGACAGGTGTCAAAATCTAATTTCGAATAGGAACCACTCAGTCAGTACATTTCCGGAGGCGTCCTGCTGGATCAGACCCTGGTCCCAGGGTATTTAACACTTTTATCTACATCATCATCCACAATTAAATTTGAAAACAGCTATACTTAGAAGAGCAGTAAATAAAGACAAAGACAGGCCACTGATGCTGAGCAATCCAGATCCCTTAGAAAAGCAGTCTGTAGCTGGACAACATCTGTTTTAATAGAGCCGAGCCACATGGCCAGAAACCAAAAACACGGCCCATATTAATGGCTGTGGGACAATGAGAAGCAGCCATAATTCTCAAAACCTGGAGCAGAGGAGTTTGGGACTAGGAGTTAGCACCAAGGGCAGGAGCCACCATTAAGGAGCACATAGCTAGACCCTAACGCATTTTGGTGATGCTCAAAACCTTCAGTCACTACGCTAATTAAACCTTATTGGGAATACTTTGTCACTTGTGCATTTTAAAAAGCTGTGACAGACATGGTATTCACAGGTTATCAGTAAATGACCTAAATAGTCTATTTTGACATGATTATAAAGGGCTAAGGGGGCAGAAGACAAAGGTGTTAGGCCTGCAGAGTGTGTCATTCTCTTCTTCTTAGCTTCTTGTCTTTAAAATGGAAAATTACTTTCTTTTATATTCCTGCATTCTATAACATTTTGCACAGACAGTATCTCTATGCATATTACAGTGTCAGCAGAGTGAGCTCTCAATATAGGTTTATGGTTTCAGACACTGCTGTAATACCAGTAAAAACCAAACACTAATTTGAATGCAAACCACCAGCTCAGAGAGCTCTGGCCAGAGGAACTGGAAATAACTTCCTATTCACTTCTGCTTAGGGAGCACTTGGAAGCTTTGTCAAGGATCAGGCTCAGCTGAAGCTGATGTTTCATCAGTAAAAATAAAATCCATAAAGGACAAGATCTGATTGCAAACATCACCTGTCCGGTAAAAGCTGAACTACACCCTGAGCAAGGCACTCATGGCTGGATGCGAAAAGACCAGAATATTCCAACTTAAGGTCTCAAGCTATAAAGGATTTTGCAAGCTTTTCTCTGATTTATCTAAGTAGAGATACAAGGTACCTGCAGGCTCTTGAAACATTACATGTTGTTATTGTCAAATCTCGTGATGTTACATGGCAGCACTAAAATCAGTTTGATGAGATATAATGTGTCTAAGCCCATGCACTCGCATCTGTTACAGCATGAGGAAACCAACAAGCTTGCTGGTTTCAGGAATTCTTTGCCGGTCCTACAACACATTCTGGGTATAAGAAGAAAAGCTAATGGGCATCTGGCCAAGAAAAAAGCCCAGACAAGTTATACGAAGAAAAGACTATCTGGTCAGTACATTAAAGCATTTAAAAAACCCTCTAAAGAGAGTGCTACTACTTAATATTATTGTAAGATTCACTAACTTTGAGCAAAAAGCGGTAAAATCTGTCCTATGAATAAACAGAAGTCTCAGCATAAGGAACTCTGTACATCATTTTCATTGAAACAAAATGCAAACTCCAGAAATTTAGGCTAATATACATCCCTTTACACTTTTCACATGTGCTAAATGCATTACCCAGATGGCAACAGTTCACACGGCGTTAGCCTTTCTCACACAACATCACTTGTGCTAAGTTGGGAGCGCAGTGGGGAAGAGAAGAGAGAAGGGCAGAAACAAGCTTAACCTTTTTCACACTGTTTCTGGCTCTGTTCCTTTCATAAGGTGCCACAAATGCTTTGTCCTAAATTGACTAGGTGAGGTTTAAACAGATGTTCAGATGGCCGCCAACAGAGAAAAAGATACCTTCAAGACACCATTTACATTAGAACAACAGTGAAACCGAGGGTTTGTTGTGTGCTTCCAGTAGATGCTGAACAGAGAAATGATGATCTCAACTATATATTTAGCTCAGCATCCCTGAGACAGTTTGTTGTATTTTTAGAGGAGCTTGACAAATGTTGCATTACATTTAAGCATGGACGACAAGGTAACATTTAGGCTTTTTCTGTTAGCAGGGTAATGAAACAAAAATGTGCCCGCCCTTGTCCAATTCTGTTCTTAAAAACTGAGCAAAGTTAACACTGGAAACCTTTGCATTTCAAATTTAGAGACGTTATTTAAAATCTTACTTCCTGTTAAAGACTCCTTTATGCAAACAGTAGCCCTGCTTCATAACCACTGCCAATGTCTTTGCATGAAGTGTAAGTGAAATATCTGGAGCAAGCTCTACCTATTTGCAATATGCCAATATAAGTCTCGCTGTGCATTAGTTACTGCTGCTCCCAAAGAAAACTGCAGCTCCCTTGCAGTCTCACAGACATTCACAAATGGACTTCCTATTTCTGATAGTTTTGTTTAGAAGAATTATAGGAATTAAGGCTTATGCAACGCTGGGGATGGCAGCGGTCCAAGACGATAGAGTTTCCTGGTCAGAAGATGATACAAGAACAATGTCTGGACTTTTTTATTTTAGAAAAAGGCTTTAAACTAGGAGCAGAAGCCAGAAAGAAACATTGTTGTTTTGTAAACACATTCTGCCTTCAAGGTTATTTTTATAAAAAGGAGTGCATACATTTATATACACACAGAGAGGGATCAATATAGACATGTACAAACATGTACACTCAGGACAAAATGTTTTCTATGTACACACCCCATCTGAAATGGATCGAGCAATTTGGACTTGTAACAAGGATGCAGCCAGAACATCTCAATCTCTCATAAGGGCTTAATCTAGCAGGCGAGACACAGTAACGATGGGCACTGAAAAATAAAACAACTTGAAAAAAGCATTTTGAAGCTAGACTCAACAGATGAACAGTAAGGACTTCTCTGCTTTGGCACAGGCTCCCCTTCAGAGATCACACAACTGTTTTGGAAACAATAGCAGCCCTGGTGCAGCTCCAACCACCCAGTCCTCATGTTCTACAGGACACCACAGCCAAGGCTTCCACAGGGAGCCCTGGTTTACTTTCCCACCTTGCTCTTCGCTCCTGTCTGGTGTCTGTGGAGCAGATTCTGCAGTGCAAAATTAGGTCAGGCTCCCTGCACTGATTCAACAACAGAATTTGCCTTTCTGCTGTCACACAATTTCTCCATTCTTCAGATGAGTTGCAGAAGAGCAACATGAACATGAATTTCCGTGCTTAGAAGCCATTGGGGTTCATGGATTCAAATCATATAGAGAATGATACAAGTTGAAAAAGATACTGTGTGTTATTTAACCATACCTGGGTAACTGAATAATGCCTGGTACTTGTTTTATGTAGCTAATTACTTTAGAGGATAAGAGTTACTTTCATTGTCTTGTTCTACAGAATCACTGTTGAAAGCAATAAACATGTTAAGGAATACTTAATACAGAGTCATAATTATCCAAGGAAAGAAAACTCTTCCACAAAAGCATCTGGCAAGGGCAGGAGGGAAGAAAAGAGAAAACTAAGCTGGTATCGGCTACTGACAAGTGCCTCCAATGTGATCAGGTCTGTGGTTTCCCAAACTACCTTGCTCATTATTTCCAGGAACAAGAGAATTGAAGAATGAGCAGCAGAAACCTCAGGAGATGGTTAAATGTTATCTGTGTAAGCAGATACATGCAGCCATGTACAAAGGGGAAAACTGTCCTCCATATACTCATCTCCTGTATCAGATGCCACATCCTTTTCTCAGTTCTTGACAAACACAAGTGATTCTTCAATAAACACACAGAACTGCTGCACAGATAATTTCCAGCATTGTTACTTTTCTCTCCGCCCCCTCTATTGCCCTTCTTTTTATCACATCACATACCTGCAATCTGCTCTCACTGTCAAGCTCACCATGCTTTGCTCATCCTAAATCTCACCCAAAACTGAGACAGCATTTCTCTCCTCACAGCTTGATCACCTTCCACTATTATTTTAAACACACTTTTTCATGCATCCCTTTAGCTCTGGAACAGGTTCCCCCAAAACATCCACAAAGCTGTTTATTTTGTATTTCCTGGGGATTTCTTTTTTCTGGGTTCTGAAGTGCAAACTGTCAGTGGAAAGTAAGCTGAAAGGGGTCACTGTCGCAACTCTCCTCCATCTATATGCAGTCTATTTTGCACTTACGCTCTGGCGCAGAGATTATGTTTCTATTTCTGCTTATGAAGGCCAAATGTACCAGGTCTCTCATCCAAGGAGCTGTGGATGAGAACATTGGAGTAATAGCAAATATAATTACAACATGAATGGGATGTGCTTGCATCTAAATCTCATAAAGCACACCAGACCAGAATGTGAGCTGATACTGGTGTTTGGGCTGTAACATCCCTGCAGCTCATGCAGCTCACACAACAGCTGAACTCCCAGTTATAACATAGGTAACAGGGAGAGCCCACGCACACAGCCCACGACAGCAGCAGTCCCCTGCAAATGTTTCTCATCCACTCTGCGCAGAGCAAATGTATGTTGGTTGGTTTACATCATTGGAGTTTCTAAATTAAACCTTTTACCAGCAAGCTAGAAGACAAGAAAAGCCACCAGTTAGTTTTCACATTAATTACAGCATTCTCTAAGTTAGGAGAAATGGTAATTACTAATTTAATCTAGGCAGCTCTGCTGGAGCAGGAAATCCGTGCAGCCTGCAACACACCTCCAAGGGAATGCACTCTTCTCTCATTGCCTTTGGTTTTACTCCCCATACATGCCAAATTACCTCTTTTATTTTCAGTAGCATCTGTCCCCATTCCTGCCATGGTGGGCAGCACCATCATGACAAGATGCCTTCCCTGTCCTCCGGTCTCTTCTCCTGAGACTTGAAAATTCCAGTGCATCAAGCCAGACACGTGCCACTTTTCATAGTCCCATTGCCTGCAGCTGGTGTGTTTTCCAAACATGCTTAACAGCCAAACATTCAACATTAATAGCTGCTGCTATGCAAAAATTGTGTTTCAAACCAGTGGGGACATGAACAAGATGCAGCTCCAGAGAAGAAACTTTTCAATGTGCCATCCCACACAAGACAGAAAAAAAAAGAAAGGGGTGGGGAATGGTTGCTCTTTCACTCTCTTTTGTTCTCTAAAGTATGGAAAGCCTGCTGAAAAGTTCTACACAAATTACAAACAGGTCAAATTGTGCTCTCAAAGATACAGATGTGACACTCACTAACGTGAACCAGAACTCCATAGAAATAGCTAAGGGTACAGTTGAGCCCAGAGTATTTAGGTTTTTCTATTAACTGAAATAAGTTATCCTCAAATCTATATGAAAGTCACAATAGGCCAGTAAGCATTCAATTAAGACAATCCAATTTAACATTCATGGAAACAAAGAATTATGACTTCATGGGTTCATTGTATTCTTACGCCTAGATACTATTCCTAGATATGCTTCCCAGATGTTATTGTGCTGTACAGTCTAAGATCAGATACAGTCACCAAATCCTGGAAACACCCAGGATCTAAAATAGCAAACTGGAGCTGGAGTTCCACTAGAGATACAATCTCTGGAATCTTTTGGATTTTATGGCTTTTAAAAACAAATACAGGTAAAAAGAGCTGAAGGATTTTGATGACAGGATATAGATCTTAAGAGCTGCACACAGCAGCCTTTTATATTAAATTTGTAGGTAAATTCATTTATTCAAGTATTCAATTTTTAGATTAATATAGTGACTGGAATGCATCTATCCCAGCCACTTCATTTTTTACATTCTTTGAATTTACATGCAAGTAAAATTCACCTTGGCTGTGGTCATATGAAGATGTCACTCAGTGCTCATGCAGGAAGCCAAATATGCTTCTAACCCAACATTTTTATAAAGATTTTCCCTTGTATTTCAGCTATGATTATTTGCAGCGCTGAGAAAGCAGCATTACTTCTTTACTCCAGCAACTAAGCTCAGATCCCTGTAGTAGCAAGGACAATTAAATTAATTGTCCTTTAATTAAAAAGATTAAGACAGTCTTTGTTAAAACTGCATAAATCTCTGCTATATATACGTAACCACATTTACTTGGATAGAAGTAATACCTCTTTAAAGGGCAATGCACACTGTGAAACATCATTTGAGCTCATAAGGTATTTGAGATATTATGCATGGCTTTTGGGAGCCCACCCCCTGCACCACATGAAGCTGAGCTTCTCTTATTCTTTCCTGGTGAATTATGATAAAACTGGAGCACATTAGGGAATGCAAAGATACTGAACAACTAAACAGGATGCTTGCTCACTGAAGCCAGGCTGCATCCAGGACTGAAGAACAGTCACATTTTCAGCTGAGCTGTCCTAACCTAAATACTATTTGATGAGGTGGCAAGCTCAGGTTAACAGCATTACCATATGGGATTTAATGGGATTTTTGCAAGGAGGACTCAATTTGTAGCTTAAGTGAAATAGTCTTAGGATATAGGTAATGTAACCCCTCCAAGAATATACTTGCTCTCAGCCTTCAGTATTAGACTTTGCTTTATTTATCTGCTTTCACCAAATGACAGGGAACTTTAAATTTTTCTGGGACAGACCTAAGAAAGGAAAAGAACTGTATTTCATAGGGCACAATTACTGCAGAATAAGTATTGGAACTAACAGAACTAAATAATTGTTTAAAACGAAGCCAGCTTCTGCCTCAAGAATTCTAAGACAGAGAAGATGGATTAAATATACCACTTTCATTGTACAGTGCAATTGTATGACGTCCAATCAAGGTAAACAGCACATGCATTTATTTTCAACTGCTGCCTTTCAAACAGGTAAAACTATGAAAAGAATTATTAAATCTTCACTTTAAAAAGATTGTAAAATCCCTGGAAACTACCAATGAAGTAGGCTAGTACAATTCTTCTTCCTGCCATTTGCACCGAGGCATTTGTTAGAACAGCTATGCATGACTTGGTAAATACCATGTACCAGCACCAGAGGAAGCAAAGAACAAACTGTAACATAAAGCTTTTGTGATCTCCTCTGTAGTAAATACCTTGATCTTTATCATGGGAGGGCTTGACTGGAAAAGACTTTTAGAAGAGACTTCTTTTTACAAAGAATGAAGTACCCTTGCTGTCTTGGCATTGGTAATATCTTTATACATCTACACACACAAACATGTATGCATATACACACACATGCACAAAAACATACAGATTTTGTACTGATGATAACTGTCAGGAATTAAAAACCCCAGAAGAACAGAATAAAATAAAAGGGGCCAAAAGACCTAACCTATGTGGAAGCTCTAAGTTCTATGTTATGATGAAAAGCAGCTTGGTCATGACTAATTTCCTGGTTTATAGCTCGTAAGAGGATGAAAGCAGTGTTGAAGAGGTAATCTCTTGTGTCCCAGCAATTAGCATACATAGATATTAACATGGTTGGTTAAGGGTTGATGATGATTTTGTTTGTGACTCCCTGGAGGGCCACCCACAGAAGGGAAGTAAGGCAACTTACAGTGATAGAAGGAGGAAAAAAAGGCAGAGTTTGATGACTGGCACTGATGCAATGTTGGCCACCTACTCATGACCAGCAGAACTGGATTGTGAGCTATGAGTATGCTTCAGTTCAATTGCAAGGGTCACCAGATTCTTTTCTTTAGGTTTCAGACACACATGAGTGCATGTCTGCTATACTGCTGTTCATAATATCCTTCACTTACCTTCCAAAAACTGTATGCTTCTTATCCAGATATACACAAGAGCGGAATGTGATGAAGCTAGAAGGAATAAAGACACAACAGTTAGTATATTATCTCACTGACACTCAACAACAGCCAGTAATGCTTAAAAACATAAAAATGCTTTTTTACATACGCAAAAGCTCTCTGAGACAAGACAAGCCCCTCTCCCTTTCTGACTCCTCTACAGGAGGCCCGCTGGCCAAACATCCTTTAACTCCTCTGTTTTGTGGGTATTGTCTTGGATTCTGGAGTTTTGACTTCTGATTTTTACACCTTACTAACATCTCTAAACAGTACTCCAGGCATGGTGACTTGCACAAGCTCCAAAATTAAGTTGAGCATTTGCCTTCTTGGCCAGACAGGCCCTGGGAAGCTCATGCAGGACAGGGAGACATGCATCCTGCTTGAGAAGTACATTTCTTGTGCGTGATTGGAAGCTTCTATCCAGTGAATACAGTTGTATAACATAACAGTCCCTGCCAGTGTAAACTTTTATCTTTCAGGATATTTACTTTCTGCATTTCTCTTCCATTACATTGGCCTGTCAGTGATTCACTTCTTTGATCATTGAAAATTTGTGCTTTGGACACAAACACAGCAGAAGAACACTTCCAAGAGTCAAAAATAATGAAAATCTGTGAAACTTGGATTTTTAATAATTTTTAATTGATTGGACTTTTAATTTTGGGGTTTGCATTTTTACACTTCAAATGTAGGAACTAAAATACCCAATCCAAAGCAACTTTGACTCTAAAACTTTTCTCTAAAGCTTAATGCTTCTTTGGAAGACGCGACTACTAGCATATGAGACAGAGGCTTCCACACTGTGGTCTGCAGACTATGATGGCCCATCTTGGCTGGACATGCAGTGCTGGCTCTCCTCCCTGTCTCCATCTGTTTCACTACATTAGAGACAGCTAAAAATATATAAGCATTCCAAAAGCACTTTTCCATATAAGCAACTGCCTCAGGAAGTTATAGGATTGCAAATAGGAGGGGCTGCAATCTGCCAGAAAATCTATTTAGACATAGCTTGCCCTAGGAAAGCTCTGAGATGCTATGCAGAATGCCAACTCCTACACAGGGCAAACATTACAACTGAGCCTTTGCACTGGGTTCTTTGCACCGCTTTATCCTCAGATAGCCAGTACTTAAAGATTATCAAGTGATCCGTTATGTAGTGTTGTAATAAAAAACATTTGAGGGGTAGCAAATATACAGAGAATGCTTTTCATCTGTCACTGCAGTCAAATAAAATTAAGGATAATGGAATTAACATAACTCAGGATGATCCTGGAGGAGAAGTCCTGAGCATTATTTGAGCACCACCCTACACAGGGGACCTGGCTCGCTCTGCACTGCAGTTGCCTATCACCTACTGTGAAAGCTATTCACCCAGTTCCTAAGGTCACAGCAGTTACCAGAAGTGTCTAAACATGGCCTAGGAAGCTTTATAAATATGGCCAGCTGGAGCCTCTCAAGGACTTCACATATAAAGGAATTTCATATTTCATTTGCAAATTTTAGGGAAACATATGATCACATTTATAGGAGCAGATGATGTAACTCAATATGGCACATCGCTCATGAACTGTCTCTTCAACTTCTGCTTCTAGAATCCCCCTTTGAAAAAAAAGAAGCCTCTACTCTCCCCTAATTTAGCACCTGAGTTCTGGCAATAACATTCAAATCCAAAATAAGCTCTACAGCAACTCAATCCTGCAAGCTGCCCAACATTTGCTTAGCCTTAAGTATGTGAGCAAGCCTATTAAAGGCCCTGAGACAAGCACCTGTATTTAATTAAAGCTAACCACACTACTGCATACTTTACAAGCTATAATAATTCTTAGCACCATGAAGACCAACACCAAGAACCCCCTTCCTTCCTTCCTCCCTAGTCTGAACACATGGTACTGTACGCGCAAACACATTGTCTTTCCTGGGGCTCCAAATAAAAGTATAATTTCTTTTCTACTGCAGTACTTAGAGAGCAACCTATAAATACTTGGCTCAAAGTGACACAGAACATTTTCAAGAGTCTTCAGGCAAACACCTGTATTAATATTATACTTAAAGAAGGTTATGACTGCTTCAATATCTTGAAATTTCATTGTTGTTCTTTCTGCTTCTTCATTTGTTTTCCCCTCATTCTAGTCCTCATTCTGCTTTTGTACACTGAAAAGCATTTCATTCTTAATCCCAGATTCTGCACACTGCCATGTCTGGGCTCTACACATTTCAGCAGTGCAGAACTGTTCCCACTTATTTTAAAATCAGGTGAGTAAAAAGATGCAACATTCCATAGAGTGTATGTTTCATTTCATTAAGCTTTCAGAAAGTTCAGTATGGGGCTAAATTTAAACAGAGTGAAGAGGTGGAATGATCTTACAAGGACAACACTGGGGGGACACTGACAAAAATGAACAAAACCTTCAAATCATAAAATCAGAAAAGGCAAATTAATGATGGTATAATAAACCCACAGGTCTTCCCGCTGTGCTTCTCTTTGCTCTTAGATTGGGTACCAGCAGCTGTAGCTACTGTGACTTCAATATGCAGCACTCAACAGAATATTTCACTTGACTGAACTTTAAAAAGTATCTTGTAAAATGTCATTTGTTTTCTTAACAGAGTAAGACACAATGTCTAGAGGGAAACAATAAAACACAACAAGCAAATGACTACTTACAATTGTGATTTGTTTGTGTTGGGTCCTGAATTTGCCATACTAAGAACACCACGTCCTGTGTGGGACAAGTTGGGCTTAAATTCATCTTTGAAAGGTTTTCCCCAGTAAGATTCTCCTCCTTAAAAAAAAAATGACAGAAGAAATGTTTGTTTTCATTAGTTTTCTACTACATATTGTAACAGGCACAGACACTAAATTCAAGGTTTCTGGCACTTTGAATCCCATGTATGATACATTCTTTCTTCATCCCTATCACTAGGCTGGTATTTGAGCATGCCCTTGAAATCAGATGTTTCCACCTAGCAACACAAATCTGTTCTTCTACACTATCAACTGCAACAGACCTGACTGCTTATCAACAGCATTATATATTGTGCGCTGAAAAACTGCCAAGCATTTAATTTTTTACTGCTGGCCACTATTGTTTTTCTTTCTTTGAGACATTATTTCTTTAAAAAGTGGCTTCCTGACAGAACACTGAGCAAAGAATTACTAGTTTAATTGCACTCTGGATATAGCATTGCTTCTGGAAATAAAATATTAGAGAGATTACATACATTGACAGAATCAACTAAGAATAGGCAATATAAGCCCAAATGCTTAATTCCTATCTAAACAGTGAAGAATGATGATTTATATTTCTCCAAAATAAAAGGCAAAAATGAGTTATTTGGACTAGATACATAGACGATGTAAGCATTTAAATGTAATGAAGTCAAAAGGATGATAAAACTTAGCACAAGCCGTAGACCCAGCCCTCCAAAACTGATTTCTCTTCCATGTCTGTGCATAGAAAAAGGGTCTGGGAGACCTCTCCTCCTGGCTGCCATTTTTACATTATTTATGACAGACCTGGCATTTTATTTGCACTTTCCTCCAGGATCACCCTTAATAAGAAAAACGAAGGGTGAGATGAGTCACATAGTTTCACAGTCTGATCCATAATCTTGTTTAACAAACCATGAAAAAATATTTCACCTTAGGATAGTATTAAAAATAAACCAAACAAAACTATCCAAACAGGCTGCACGAGCAGCCCATTTGCAGAACTGGCTCAAGAATCCTCTACGGTAAACGTATCACTTGCGAAGCAGAAGGCCAGTAAAGGATTGGTAGCACGCAACAGTTATTTGCACGTGTAATACAGAAAAACAATTTAGTGATATGGCTGCACAAGCAAGCACCACATAAACCTGAGGAATGAAACAGGCTCCTACTGAAAACCTGATGCAGAAAATCACACAAGTGCGTGAAATGAGAGTTTCAGATGATAAGAAGACAAAGTATGGCTGCATGTGCAAGGGGAACTAAGCAAGTGAGAAATTTTGGAAGAAACCCACCCATTTAAAACCCAATTAATCCTGTTCAAGAGACCTATTAATAGAGTTGAGCGTTGCCTCTTCTGCAATTTGTCAAGAGGCAGCAAAAGGGGACAATCCCTGCAGGGATTTTCTGTAATCAGGAGTATTGGAGGAGTGATTACTTCAGCAATCTCTGGCTACTGAATATTTTAAGATCAGCTAAATTACATCAGCTTTATCTCATAATGTCAATCTCTTTCAGTAGTGGGTGAAAGGGATATGGTACAGCTGCAGCCAGTTCTACTGTCTTGAAGATGGATCCAAACCTCAGCTATCCTAGCCAAGTGTTCAATCTATTAAAAAAATGCCTTACCAGAAGCCAGTAATTTGCTTTGCTAATGAATCTCCCTGCATGTTCCTTTTTGCTGAGAGAGGTTACCTGTGCAGTGCTGTAGTTACCTGCCTCATTCAGAAGAACAAAGTTCTTATAGATTAGTAAATAAACAAATTACACTTGGAATATAGGGAGGCTCCATGCCAACAGGTGCTGCCTGAAACCAGAAACACACCTGCAAAGCCTTGCAGACCCAGTGCCCACCAACAGCACCATGCCCTGTGCACTGCTTCTCTTTCCCTCTTTGCCTTTTACAGTTCTCACCTTCTCACTCCTGGCCCACACCACCATGCTGCTGCAGGGCCATTGCTTCAGGGCGTGCATTTCAGCCGGGGCTCTGCATCTGAGTAACAAACTTCACCTGGACTTCACTTGAAGAAAACCGTATATTTGCTTCAAAGGATCTCTTGAAGGAGCTCTCTCATCATTTGTAAAGCAGATGCACTTGCTCTAAGTTCTAACCTAAAGGAGTTTTTGCTGTCTGAAATTTTCAGATGATAAGCAAGCATGAACACAGCCCATTGAGATGGCACAGAGCAGCAAGTGGCCAAACCCTTGAGTCCGTTACACCCTTCACATGTTTCCAGCTGATGCTGGAATTACAGTGATTGTCAAGCTGCTGAAGGAGAGCAGAATCAGCCCTGAAGCCTTTGCTGCTCAGAAAAAATAATTCAAACGGAAAGAGAAAAATTGTGAGTGACAGAGAGAATCTCCATCTGGCACAATAAACAACCAGACCCAAGAGCTTGCAGAGAGGAGGAATGAGCAACGGTCCTTAAGTTTTGGAATATTTCTTTTTGTATGATTTCATTTCACTGCAGGTCAGAATTAATGTCATAACTTTGGTTCATTCCAGTTCTCTGGAAATAAGTGCTAATATTTTAGAAGACAGTTACAGCATGAAATCCAGCCCCTGCTTCCCCCTCTGCCTGCCGTACAGCTGTTTCCAAGGCTAATTCTGCTTGCCTGGGAGCTGCAGCACAAACAGGGAATGGCCTGTGCAGCATTCGCCTGAAAGGCCAGACATCCTATAAATGACATAGCTGAAGTGTCTGTGGAGGCCTGGCAGCACGGACTGGCAAGGGGCAGCAGTGATGCTGCAGTCAGCAGGACAGGAACAGCTTGGGGTTTCTTCTCTTTTTTTTTCTTTTTTGAAATAAAAAAACCTAACAATGCATTAAATATTCTCATTAAATTGAAACCAGCCTGAAGGTGCTGTTTGTCAAACTCCTGCTAACCTCTGGAATTGTTCCAGGCTGTATCTGCTTGAAGCAGGACCAGACAGAGCAAATCAGAAGATGGTGTGTTAAATGTATGTATTTTTTTAATTACTGAAACCCAGATTCACTTTCTCTCTGAAGATTAAGTACAAATCCCTCATTAGTCTACTGCCATGGCAGCACTGAACCTAATGCTCAGCCGGGGGGGTCTGGAACAGGGATTTTAGATTCTTACATTTTACTCTCTACTGTACAGCTCAATGTAAAATTGGGAAAATAACTCACTAATAATTATGCGGCATTTTGAAGTATCTAGCAGATTTGACTGTGTATATTCCTGACATGGCTGGGAGGTGTAGCTGTGCCATCTTCCTCATTTTCTGAAAGCAGAATGGATGCAGACAGGCAGAGGAGGTGGGATCGTCACACTGTCTAGCTCTAGCCCTCTCATGTTACACTCCTGGCATATGCCATAAAGAGAGGATGCTCCTCCTTATATTCCTCAAATCTTCCTCAGAGAGCACACAAATACTGCTGACTATATATGGAGTCATGATGATGTAAAAACCTCACCCCAACACTGATGTACTAGCCTACAAGAACAGCCCATGGAAAACAAGAATTGACTCTGGGTGTTAGATTAACAGTGGGCAGCACTGCCTGTCACTTCACCTTCCTCTCAGCTTACTCCCTGATAAGATTATCTTCTGTCAAAGAGGAGCTGTGTGCCTACTGGAACTGCAAATGTTTCTGCGATCCTATTACAAAAAGCACTAAGAAAAAATTCTGGGGACTTTAGTGCTAAAAATCAGAGGAGTTCACATGGCAGCAGACTTGCCACTGGCTGGGAGCAATATTTACAACCCTGCACATGGGGGTCCTCCTGTTGGCACAAGGCTGGAAACTTACTTGGGATTGGCCAAGGAAATACACGGGCCTTCTAGCAGCATTTAACCTGCACAATGTCAAAGCCTTCAAGAGCCAGAAAGAGTTTTTGCACAGTTCTGTAAAATAAAAACCACATGCTCCGATACCCAAGACTGAAAGCTGAAGGCAGCTGGGAACCACTTCCCCACATTTTTAATAAAGGAGAAAAGTTCTCTTTAATTAAAGAGATGTTTACCTAATTCTTACACAGAGATGAAACCAAACAGACCACACAGCCCATAGGAAAAATTAGACTGTGTTCATCATTTCCATGGCTATCCAGAGTAGCAAGATATATTTAGGCTGCAACTGAAGCAGTGTTATTCAGTCTTGTATTTGCATCTTGTGCTGATATTGAAAAGGTGAATAGACCTAAACTCACAACTGAAGCAATAACATTAGCAACTACAGAGAAAACCTGCATGTTTTCAAATAGTCTTTTAAACTGAACCATCTTATTCTTTGGCAGCCTTTGTTCTTACTAAATGCATTTTTTTCCAGAAATTTTTTTTGGTAAAATTACAGAAGTTGTACAACTTTCTTGTAAGAGCTGAGAGATGCACCTAAAGTTTCAGAAATGTAGCATTCCAAAAGCCAGGTGTGGGCTGGGAATCATCATTCATGACAGTTGTGATTTTAAATAAATCCTTTCTTTTTCTGGCATAAAAATTGCTAAGCAGTGGTAAAGAAGTGGGAGGGCTCTGATTCACAAAAATGATGGCTTACTTTCTGTAATTTTCCTCTTGTCATTTGGAACAACGAGGTACATAATAACATCTGACACTTCTTTAGAGCTTTCCAAGTAGGATTCTTGAATCAATTTGCAAATATGAAAGCCTTAGCTCAGCCAGTAACTGCTTCTCTCCTTTCAGATAAGAGGACACAGAACTTTTAACCTCACTTACCAGCGACTGGATTTTCAGAGGGGCTGCAATCTAAAAGGAGTATATTGCTAAATAAAAAGGTCTTGCCTTTGTCCTTTTGCTGAGCTTCAGTCATGCAAGAAAAGGGGCTCTAAAACTGGTTACATTTTAGGAACTTGCCTTGTTAGGAAATCTTATTGCAGAACTGACCAAGTTTGTTCACAGTCCTTTGCTATTGACAGTTCAGAGGAGCTCTGCTCATTGCCAGCTACTACTGGTATTTTATCTTGAACTTTTACAGCTATTATCTGATTCTTTTGTGCCCTCCTGGATTCATAAATGGACAGAGGCACACACAGGCTGGTTCATGAGACCTTCCATCAGGTTGTGAGTAAGAGTAGCCGAAAAATGGTCGGTGCTGCTTTGAAACTATAATACAAAAGGGTTAGGATATTAAACCTATTTTTCCTACATGCAAATTTTCTTCTGTTATTTGAAATACTGAAATACAGAGCAGCTGCTCCACTTGCACTAGCATGAGTTAGATGGAATTACTCACAGTGTTCAACCACTTAGTTGTTATGAACAGCAGGAAAAGAGATACATCACAAATCTAAAATTCATTTTCAAATAATTAATCATTACAAAGAATGACCATGACTCAGCTTATTGCTCTGAATACTGCCTCTATGGGTGGTTATTTTGTTAGAAAAGAAAGAAGCTGCTGCAGCAATATAAAATTTCTCCAGGTAGACTTATGAAACACTAAACTGAAGTCTGTAGAAAATTAGTTTGGTCCTCTAAATCAGTGTCCACATTACAGGACTGTGTATCTGACTGCTTCGGCAACACAGGTCTGCCAGCTAAACTAAGCTAAGGTAGAACTCTATTCCTCACTCTTTTCCCAGCAGAGCATCTCAACTTCTAGATGCCATAATGCTGATTTCCACCCTCCTCCTGCTGAGTACCAGCAATCAATTGTCCTTCACAGGTCTTCTGGGTCACAGTTACTTTTACTACAATTTAAGAGACTTAAAAAGGACACACTGGGGTGCTGAATGACAAATATAAAAGAAACAAATATCAGTGCTGCTTTCAGATAGGACTGTTCAGCCAGAGCAGCCATGGAAGCAGGCAGCCACTGACAGCCAGCAGCATTTTGCATCTGTGCATTGTTTCCAGAACACAAGCACTCTTAATCTAGGTGAGCAGAGAGAACAATTGCAGTCTATGTATGTGTGACATGTAACCATACGTCAGGTTGTACTCAATGTGTCCAAATCCACCCAGAAGCTGAACAGTCCTGGGCTTAGTTAGCAATGGAGTGGGTGATCATCAAAGCATTTGGGTGTTGCAATCATAAACCCTGCACCTGTTGATGAACAGGGATGAATGTTAGATGACAGAAACCAAATGGGGGGAAGATTTTTAAACAAGTCAGCTCTAGTTCCTGAGCTGACGAAGAGTAATTAAATAAAGAGAGCAAATCAAAGATATATTTGAAGGCTCAGCACACCTTCCACATATCAGTTTGGAAAAAGTGGATTTTTTTCTTTTAAACAAAGAAACATCCCAAGCCTCTTACCCAGAAGATTTCAGTTACAGCAGAAGGTTCTGGGTGGAAGAGAAAACAAAGGAAGTTCTTTTTTATTGCTAGAGCCTTTTTTACAAAAAAAAACAAAACCAGAAACAGAAACAGGCTCTTACAGAAACAATTCTGGCAGTTTAAAATACTGATGTTTAATAAGTAACCTCCAAGCAGTCTTCCCTATTGCCAACTGAATTATCTGGAAAGAAAACCCTGTTCTACTCTCATTTGCTTCTCTGATATTAATGAAGTCCAGTTACTTACTCCCCCCGTAAACCTCTAAAGACCACTAAACGTTATGGACCTCTTAGCTTTCAAAGATGCATCTTTTTTTTTCCCCTAAGAAGCAGTAAGTTAAAGAAATACAGAAATTCCTTGGAGCTGCCAGAAGAAGTAAAAAAAGGAACTTACACTGCAAGTAACATACAAGACCCAGATATAAAAAAGTACAAAGCATTGAATCCAAGTGCTTTACTCCAAAGCTTTCCTGACATGCATACATGTGATCATATTAATAATGCACAAACCAGTGCACAACATTTTTACACCATGGGAATCTAGGAGAGCATCACTGCACTTGCCATGCTCTTAAACTGCTGCTGAGCTGTACCTTCCTCTGGCTATGCCGCTGTAGGCAGAACACAAAACCAGACAGGCACCTCTGGTCTTACCACCTTCTTATGGCATGTGCCTTGAGAGTTGAGCAATTACTTTTGCTTGTGATACTATCATATTCAATAAGAGATTAAAGATATCTAAACCTCAAGATGTCTTAAAAAAATAGCAACCACACAGTTGCTTCATTTGGACTCTAACTGCAAACAGCCTCTAAAAATCTGCAACACTTGTAGCCATTTAAGTGTACACTGCCCATTTTATTAGAACTTTAATAGTCTTGACAGATGTTTGCAACCCATCTTGCCTGCAGTATATTCGTATTTAATTAAGAATGACAAGGAAGAAAACAAGATAGAAAAGACTAGAGGTCATTAGTCTTCTTTTATAAATAAAAGAATATACATAGGAGGTTTTTTTCTCCTATGGGCTTATTTGCATTTTGCTTCCTATTTGCTTTGCTGGTAGAGATGAGCCTTGACCTTCAATGCCAGTCCTCTGCCAACTATTAATTGTGCTGTCTTAGAATACCTCTACCATTTGCACAGAGACAAGAATGACACCAGCAACTTAATTTATATTCCACAGCAGGAGCTGAATTCCACCTTATGAGGGTAAAGGTGTCTCAGTCAACCCATTAAATTTCTCCCATCTCCTGACACCTGTTTAATTTCTCATTTTCAAAGATGTTACTAATTATGTCTTTTGGGATTTGAACCAAAACTTTCCTTATAACAAAATCAAATCACGTTTCTTTTGACAGTCCAAGTATATAAGGTAACAAATCTTGCTCATGGGCTTTTGCCACCAACACAGAACCTTTAACTAATCTCAAATCTTAGAGTATGCAACTGTTGAGTATCACATGCAGTAGAAGAAAAGCTGTTGGGCAACTCACACCAACATTATTTACAAAGTAAATACAGCTAAAGTATTTAGCAACTACAAAGACATCTTTTTTTGATGACCTGTGAGCACACAGAAGAATACAGTGCTTGCATATACAAGTGACACATGTATGAACTAGAATAAAAATTAACAGAACCCTACAGGACCAGGGAAGGAGCTGTGGAGGCTGGTGACATCTACAAGTGGGTAGATAAAAGGTGCAAGTGGAAAATGAGCAAATTTATAGCAGCAACTAGGGATATTATGTGGCCTATCTATTGTGGTGGGCAATGCTTCGTCTCCTGACCATTTCTGATATGCCTGCTATGCAGATCTCCAACTAAAACAGAAAGAACAGGCAGAAGAATTTAGTAACAGTGATCCCTAAAAGTCAGAAAAAGAGCAGCTTGGGCTGCACAAGACAACTAGCTGGGAGAACAGATGGCATCTAGCCGTTCACCAATAGCGATGCAGGTCTCAAGTATTTCATTAACACTGAATTTGAAAGCGACTTTGCATGAATGTTTTCCTCCTTTGTTCTTTGCCCTGGAAGGCCAGCTGTAAAGTCATTATAATTTTCATTTATTTATTTTCAGGAAGAAAAAAGGAAGCACAGACCAAGCAAGAATTCTGTGCAGAAGAGTGTCCAAGTTTTAGACTGAGAATATATGAGATGAAACTTTAAGCATAGTTAAAATGGTCATAAAAACATCCCAACAAACCCCCTGCTTTAAAGCAGCAATACAATGTACCACATATCATCATTTAGAGAATTTTAGGTGTTTGGAAATAAAAGTAACAACATAATTCATGAAATGAAAACAGCTTACTTGATTCAAACTCAACCCTACCTGTTCCTGTTCCAGTTGGATCACCTCCTTGGATCTGCAGAATTAAAATTAAATCAATAGCTTACATATATATTTGTGTGAAAGACATTACATATAAGCCAGAAGAGCCAATTCTGTTTGATTTTCTTCTTTCTATATTATTGACAAGTTAGGAACAAGGAAACCATTACTACTTGTTTGGAGCCTCTTTTATCAGCTGGCTGTCATCTCCTATATTACTTATCCAAAAGCAGAATGACAGTTTGTCCTAGGTTCAGCAGTAGCAGTCATTTTTCTCCTTCTTAGTAGCTGGTGCAGTGCTGTGGTTTTGACTTTCGGTCTGGGAATAGCACTGATAACACTGATGTTTTTAGCTACTGCTTAGAATGTTTAGACTGACCAAGGACTTTCTGAGCCTTATGCTCTGCC